>OY856409.1:327099057-327249057 GCA_963693085.1 Alisma plantago-aquatica
CCTCTTAAATAGCAAGAGGGTGTTGGATTATTAATCTTTTAGATAATTCCAAGTTTAATTTCCCAAAATTTCTTTTTTGACCTCCTCTTAGGTGATCATGGGAGTATTATTCCTCTTATTGCATTGTATGAATTGTATTTACTCTGCCAACTTACTCTAGTCCTTATTTTTATGAAATAAAAGAATTTTCTTTCATTTAAGATCGAGTTCAATTTCACTATCCATGAGACTACATAAAATGAGAAACAACGAAGAATTCTTAAATCGTCTTCGACTTGATTTTCTCCCAAAGGGGTAGCTAGGCTTAGCTTTTTTGGAAATATAGATCTAATAGCTTTGAATTTTTTTCACATACTAAGTGTCCACCAATTTAATACCTTTACTGTATAAGTGAATTTGATGAACCAATAATGCTTCATTTGATCATCTTGTACATGGAGCATATTCTCCCAGACATTTTGATTATCACAGTAATTGAAGTATTGTGGAGTTATCTGTGATTAAAATTTACGAGGAACGTTTGGATTTCCTTCCTCATTCCATTCTTCAATAGAAAGTATATTCTCGATCTTTAGGGTAGAATAAGATATATTTTGTCTTAAAGACATAATTTTATAGTAATGGTGTACATTTGCACTGTCTGTTTCTTGAAGGATTCTTTCATAATAGAGTTGGGTTTTACCCATCATTAATGGTATATAGTGATAACCTCGTGGTACATGTTTTTTTAGAATAATGTAGATATCTCTATTAAGATCATCTTATTCAAGAATCATGTAATGGTCTATAGACCATAAGGTATATGATGATTGTACGACTTCATTACCTTCTTGTATAAAATTTCACTACTACAAAACATGTCTTTGGCGTCGGTTGTTTAACCCCTTTTAGTGACGGTTCTCAAGCGACGCCTATGTGGGCGTCGCTAAAGGTCGAACTCTTCGGCATTGGTTTTATAATCGACGCCAAAAGGGTTCGCACCAAAAAAAGGGCGCCATCTAGGACACTTTCTGCGTCGGTTTGCAACTAAAAAGTCGACGCCATATTCCCAGATGCCACGGCCGTGCTTCCCTGCATGGTCGTGTTTAGTACTATAGGCGTCGGTTTTATACTAATACCCGACACTTTTTTTTCCATGGTCGTGCTTTCCTGCACGGTCGGGTTGTTTGTCATTTTAGGCGGCGGTTGTATCCAATAACTGATGGTGTAAGCCTTTGATGACGGTGTTTTATTAATAACCGACGCCTATGTTTTATTTTTTTTCTCTTATCAGTTTGCAGGCATGCTGTGGCTGGTCAGTAGGATGAGAACCTGCAGTTCAATTTTATGAACTGCAGGTTTACGACATCCATTGATATCAGCCTACAAACAGGCCACAAACCTACAAAATCAACAAATATACTTTTCACACAAGTAGATACATTCAGACATCAATTCAATTCTCATATTCACACATGTAGAAACATTCAAATACATGTAGAAACATTCGGACATGTATAAACTTCAGAAATATTCATTTACAAAATATCATTCAGCATCGCTATCAGCATCCCAATTATATCTTACAATTGCCACTGTTTGTATGGCTCTTGCCCATTCTTCTCTTATTTCATTTAATACTTCCATCGTATATGGAGAATGTACATCTTTTAAGCATTTACCTATAGTGTGGTCAGTTTTAAACATCTGCAAAGAGAATGATGTATATATATAAGTAATAATATAAAAATAAGATTGATATATTTCATACTAACTAATGAGACTATATATAATACCTCGTGTATGGTATCGATGTCCAATGCGGCATATTGGATAATCATCTGTATAAGTCGCATCACATAGTATGTGCATGCCCAGTCGTTGTCTTGTGTAGCGCACTATAAATTGAAACATACAAAATATTAAAAAATACAACTAAGCATAGTTCACATAAATAATATATACATTGGAGTCGGGAACTTACTTTTACATTCTCCCAAATTATTGGCTGGTTATTTTTCCTTAGGACATTTCCTCCAGCATTTTTGAATGCATCTAAACCCCTACATGTTAATGGAACACAGTAAATTGCATAATTAAATAGTAATATAATAACAGATGTTAACAGATATAAAAATGAAATATTTCTCACCAGAATAATGGCAATCTCATTACGTGTCCAATTTTAGTATTCAATGTACTCCCCGCAGGATCTAGATAATAAATAGTGAACGTTCCGGGGAGAATAACTAGTAACTCCCAATGCCTACCACTAGAGGTAAAAAGGTTAAAAATTAATAACTCAAAATCCATAATAAAAATGTAATTTTCTTAAGTCCAAATTATAAGTAAAGTAAACTTACTTGACATTGAATGGAGCTATTATTATCGTCTTATTTTGCTGATCAAAAATTTTAAAAGCATCTATATAGTATTGTTGAACACTATCAGGGTCTTTAGCTACCATACTAATCAATGATGGAATCAAAAATCCCACATGATCAAATGCAAATTGTTTGCATTGATTTTCAACTAAGTAGATGGAAAACATGTATTACGTATGCATTCATATATAAGAAACTAGATCACCGGATCTTACACAAGGTATATGGATGTATAAACAAGATCTCACCTTATCCATGTCTCAATCATTGATGTATTCATCCAATCATATATAAATAGTTCAATAATATCTTGTATAAATAAAGAGCTTTCGTATGATTGACCTGCATAATTCGCTTCTAAAGAAACAATTATAGGGAAATTTATATTATGTGCTTGTTGCCAACATGCCATTCCCATACAAGCAGGACCTAACGGGTATTTTAGATCAGTTGGAACCCAAGTTGGTAATGTAGGAAGTGGAGGTGGAGGCCTAGGTGCTCTGGGTGTCTCCTTTTTAACCTATATATATAATTTTAGATCAATTGACCTCATATATACACATTAACAATCTAAAGTAATGTAAATTTATCTTACAATTTCAATAGTGTAGACGACATCTACTTTGGGCCACAATATCACCCTGCCTTCTGCCTCAGCAAGTGTATCAATATCTGGGTGGGCATATGGCAATGTAGCATCCCTCCAATCGGGTAATACATGTATCGGGCTCACGCGAACGTAGCCCTGTGGCATTGGAGTCCCGTGAAACATTGCCCCAGGAAGGGACGGGTAAGCATGCGCATCTGCAACAACATAGTCTTGTATTCTTAAGCGGCATGGCTTCAACGCCTACAAATTTATGTAAAGAATATTATACATATATACATATCATCTTGAAAACATATCATCTTGAAAAGACTATCTACAATGTCATAAACAATACTTACAGCAGATGTGTTAGGTGGTGGGTCTACATGATTACTCTCAGTCTGTGCATCAGGAGAAGAGCGGGCCACCATAGGCTGCTTGGAAGCCTGATATACCTGCCACTGCACCATTTCTTCCTTGACTTTCTCAGCAACTATATCATTGACCTTCTTATCAACTATATCCTCGACTCTCTTATTCTCCTATACATGGATAAAAGAAACATTAGCTTCTTATTATTGAATTCCCTTTTGCAGTAACATTCTAAAAAAAGAATAGGTTACCTCTTCTTGTGAAAGTCCTTCTCTGGGTTTGTGCTGGGATGGCCCAAAGAATGTTTTGATGCCCACACCAGCGCATGCACCCCTAACACATCCAGGATGATCTGGGTTACCCAGAGCAACGGTCAATTCATCCCTTGTGCCCTGAGGTATGAATGTGCCTTGTTTCCTCTGCTCGTGCAGCTCCCGCTAATCACCATCAACTGAAATTGGTAAGTTAACACCACAAATAATCAATATTCAAACGATTGCTCTAAGAGTTGTATTTTACCATTTTCACAGCCGCCTCAGTAGTTATGGGCTTCTTTATTTCACCCTTCTTGTTTTGCCTCCCATCTATCCAGACATCATGGCGAGGCATGGGTGTGGCACATGTAGTAGAGGACTCCTAAGTAGCAGCAGACTCTCCCTGTAGTCTTTGGTGAACGCTTGCATAGCCCTTTGGACCCATAGTGTGGTCATGCACATTCGTGCACGCCTTGCTTTTTGCGCCTCACTGAGAGCCTAGTTAGTATGCACATTAATGATTTGGTTAGTAGCACTAAATGTTAATCTTGAATAGGTGAATACAATGTATATTAATTAAATTGGGAGTGACGCCTAATACCTTGAATTCTTCAGATTTTCTTGAAGCAACAAACATGTCCCAATCTTCTTTGTCCAAGAAGTTCCATTGTTCAAGGGCTGACTTCTTCTTCTTATCACCATCTTTTATGTATTCTCTGTTGAGATTTGTCCTATAGTTCCTTAGCATCTTTCCAGCGCGTTGCATCACGCTTTTATGATGCAGCTTCTCATCCAATGCAAACAGATTCTGTAAAATAGAATTGTTATTAACTAGTATCCAAAAATAGAATTGCAAATAATAGAATTTGTAATCTACAAAATAGAATTGCAAATAATAATAACTCATGCATAAATCCTTCCATATCAAGTCTTTCTTCGCCTGAGGAACTTTATGCCAATTATAATACTTAACACCACAATGAGTAAATCTTGGATGGGTTTCTAGGCCAACAAACACATTATATACAAAAGGGCATAAACAACCGACGCCAAAGACATGTTCTGTTAGGGTTTCATCACAATTGATGTTAGAGTTTCATCAATGTTAGGGTTTAATCAAATCAAATTAGGATGCTAGAATGGACAAGTTTAAATCTTATTTCAACATGCATCAAAATTTACTGAATTAGGTCAAACATTAGGATTAGAAACACAAATATATGCAAGCAAAAGATTTGTTCGTATCCTAGGATTTACATAAAGCATTACATAAATATTTGTCCATATCCTTACCAACAGCAAGCACGGCCGTGGCTGTGTTGGCCTACCACGGCCGTACTGGACAGCACGGCCATGCTTGCTGTTGGTAAGGAGCTACGGAGAAGGAAAGCTACAGAGAAGGAAGCAAAGAGGCTAGGGCTACCTAGAGCTAGCGTGGAGAAGAGTAGCGACGACCGGCGGCAGTAGTGGCGGCGAGCAGGCAAAGACCAGAGCGGCGAGCAGTTGTGGCACCAGGAGAAGAGCAGAGCAGACCGGCGAGCAGTAGTGGCGGCAAGCAGTGGCGGCAGCAAGAGAAAGAGGACGTGGCAGTCACGCTGATGAGTAGAGCCACACCAGCAGCGGCGGCGAGTAGCAGCGGGGGTCGTCGGGCGATCGTCGGGCAATTTTAGGCAAGCGGCGATCACAGCAAACTATCGTGATGAAATAGGAAGGAAGGGGAAGAGTCGGGTGATACGGGTCTATTAAGTTTGTCAACAACATCGGTTATCTGGAAAAACGACGCCTTTTACCTTTAAGCGTCGGTTGATATTAAAAAACCGACGTCCAATTAGACAATCTTTGCCCTAAATTATTTGGCACGAACGATTATCAGCGTCGGTTATCAAAGGATAACCGATGCCTAAACTGGAACTTTTTGCGCAAATTTTCGTCTTATATCGGCGTCGGTTAGTAGTTCGTTGTATGTGATACTTTGGGGCAAAAAAAATTTTGCTCGAAAATTGGATTTTGCGGGCGATTTTAGGCGTCGATTTGTTTTACCCAGCCGACGCTGACTACAAAGCGGTACCCGTGTCTGGCTGGTCTTCGAATATAGACGTCGGGGTTCCTAAATATCCGATGTTGAATATTATAGGTGTCGATTTTGTTAAATAACTGATGCCTAGAAAAGCGACACTGAATGATGTTTCTGTAGTAGTGTTTGTGCCCTCATTGGTGGGGTTATAGGGATAAAGAACGAACCTCATTTTGATGATGATAATGATTCCATGATGTTTTTTCCTTCATCACCTTAGGACTCCATTTCCCTATAAAAAATTCTCGAGATAAAAAATCAGGCAGGGAATTTTCTTCGCCTTTTATGTATTCTATTTCAAAATATGTGTTTTGGACCATGGCCTAGACCAAGAATTTTGACCTTGGACTTCTATTACAAGAATCTAATATCTATGCAATTCCATATTTTTGGGCATCTAATTGATTGTAAATTCGAATTTCCTACAAAGAGGCACCTTATTGAACATTGCTCTTTTTTATATCTAAATTGAATTTTTATTCCTCTAAATTGATATCATCTGAAGTACTTTGAATATTAGGTTATATTTGTCTTATGGGCATGCAGTCTTGCCTTTGTAATATTTGATGTGATTAATAATTGTAAAGCTAATCTTGACACTCCATTATGTGCTAAATGTTTTCACTAAAATATCTAAAATAGTTGTACTTACGTACGACTATACATATATAGGGTGTGTGTATTCCATGCAAGGTGTGTTTTCTCACCCTTACTTTTTATCTCATGATTGTATGGAATTATGTTTCTATTTTAGGTATATTCAGTCAACATTATTTATGCATGCAAAATTGTTACTAATAATATATGGTGAATGATTATTATGGCAATATTGTTGATCTCATATATCTTTCAAAGCATTATGCCTAAGTCTATCAAAACATTTTCTGGCACTGGTAATAGGGTTTGGGGTGGGCGACCCTGGCGGCGGCAGACGTTCAAGCAACACAGTCTGAGGGAAAGGGAAACCACCCAATATCCAAGATCACTGTTTTGATTGGGGGAACAAGAAACTCTAGGAATCCCTAAGGGGAAGGTTCCATTGAGGTAGCCACCATGTCAAAATCAAAAGGAGATCAAGAGACAACAAGGAAATTGATATTTGAAAGCATAATAATCAACTTGGACAAAAGAGATCCTAATTGACTTAAAAACTTTCCATGATGCCTTCATGGAAATCGAGAAAATCAACACATCGCCTGCAAAGTTTCCACCATTGGCACTGAGGGAATAAAGGATGAATAAGGGGACACACAATTAGAATGGGGCACTTGATGAGGAATGAGCATGACCTCATGTGTCATACAAGATGTGGTGGATATACACAAACTAAGGACCCGTTTGATGCTATGGATCTGGGGGAAATGCTCAGATCGAAAGATGTCATGGTTTCTTCTAAAGAAGGCATGCTAGTGTTCGATGTGTGAGAAAAAGAGAGTGCGGGATTACTTAAAGCATGGACATTTCTCGTAGTTGTTAAATTGATATCCAATGAAATTGGCTACCTGACACTCTGAGACAAGATACGATAATGGAAACCAGTTGGTGTCTTCAACCTCATAGATCTTGACAATGATTACTTCCTTGTACAACTCCAACTAGAGGAGGACTACATTCACGCTCTTACTGGAGGTCCATGGCCCCTGTCTAGATCATACTTATCAATGCAACGATGGCACCATATGTTCTCAACCGATAGCACCCACCCAGAAAAGATGACCATATGGATTAGAATCCCGGATCTTCCCATCCATCTCTACCATAACACTTTCCTAAACATTGTAGGGAACATCATTGGAAGGACAATCAAGGTTGTTATCAACAACCACAATGCAAAGAAGGGGTTGGTTTTCCAGACTAGCAGTTAAAATAAATGTGGACAAACCTTTGATTCCTTTCGTGTTCATAGCTGGGAGGAAGTACCAATTACAATATGAGAGCATGCCCTTTATATACTTGAACTGTAGAAAGATTATACATACGGATACAGAATGCCCTCTCAAAAATATAGATGATAACCATAATTTGGGACCGGTGAATGGCCAACAACAATACACACATGAAACTACACATCAACAACACTTCTCTACAGAAATCTAGGCACAACCAATCTTCATTAAACCAAAGAGGAATTGAAACCCAGAGGAGGAGGTGAGGTCCCTCAACATAATCGATCTCATGAACTATAGAACTCAGACAATGATGAGGAAGTTGAGGAAATGGTTAGAGATATCTTTGCATCTTCAAGGGGTCAAAGAATTGATTGGAGTGTATGCAAGAAGAAACCAAAACCAAATAATGGAAAACAAGATAAATCAAGGTAGACACAATAGGAGAACCACCAGAATGATGGGAACAAGAATTCAAAGGGAGATAACAAAGAACCAGATAACATGGAGGAATCTAAGTAAGCACACATAGTTTTCAACCTTTAGGGAATGGTGATTAGGTTAGTGGAGGAGAAATTGTCCCTACCAACCCATTCCAGAACGTGAGATTCACTGCAAGAGAATCAGATGCTAGAACTATGTACCGTACAAGCAACACTGTGAGAACATGTTACACTAAATGAGATTACTCAAAACATAAAACACAATCAATCACTAATTAATCACATACCCAAAAATATGGGTAAATTAAAACCGATTTCAACATCAGCACCTGCTCAAAAACATTTGTATAAGACCCCAACATATTTCTTTTATCCATACTAGGCCAGGAATTTGATACAAATGTTCTATTTCCTTAGCCACAACATATATACAAAGGAGAACAATATTCATATATGCCACACAAATAAGCATTAACATGCTAACAAAAGTTCTATCTGTTTGAAATACCATATACAAACTTTTCCTGCCCGACCTGAGAGTATAGGGACGACTCTAGGACACACTAGACATCAAATCAACTTTATCAAAGATTCATTACTATAGCTCCTCTTTGCTGACACATGTTTGTTTTTGTCACTTCTTATTACCTTAAAAATGTGGCGAACCACAAGGGTGAGACCCATGTCCCAGCAAAGAGAATATAACCTCCAACAACGTTTATTGAGTACAACATTTTTAAATAATTAAATAGTTAAAAAGTTTAATCAGATATAACAAATAAGATCAGCAGTATTGATGATTAACAAAATACATAAAGGAGCAGATAATAACTATCATCATTATCCAGACTATCATTCTTTATCTTGTTGACAATATAAGCAATTCAGTAGCATATGCATATCTAGCATCATGAGCAAGTATAGTAACATAGCATAGCTAAAAACATGAGCATGTATAATTGGTTGAACATATCAATATCAGAAGAAGAGCTAACAACATAAGCACAACTATCTGGATAAGTATGATTAGTAGTATATGCATCTATAGTTACAAAGGCATGGCTAGCATGCTAAACATAACTAACAACATGAGATAGCTAGCATCATGATTATAATCAGCAGTAGTAGTATAGTTATCAACATAATCATGGCTAATGTATGTATGCATCTACAATCTTAAGCATATCCACAACATAAGTATATATACTATCTCTTAATTGCACTAAGCATCATCTTTATGTAAAGAGAACAAATAAGGATTATTATCCAATGTGAAGCATCATGTATAACCCTAAATAGATATGTTATACGACTGTAATAAATCTTTTATTATACCCTAAGGAATTTGAGGATACCACTCAAAATCCAACTGACCACTGCTAAGTCAAAATCAGTGCCATACAATATCTAGGAAGAGTCGGACTCCTAAGATCTTCTCCGCCCCCAGTCAGTACGGGTCCGCCACAATGACACATAACATCAAGCTGCTAACAGCCTAGTCTATCCTTGGTACAGGACACGGCACTAGTAAAAGGAGGTGGGTACGCATACCCTACCATTTGAGGTACAACTGCAATTGTCCTCCAATCTTATCACATATATAATCAACAAGACACGACCGCATCTGTTCTCAATCACATTAGATGTATGAGGCATGACCACAGCCAACCTCTACAATCTGCATTGTGGATGACAAGGATATATCCTCAACTTGACACCCCCACATACTCAATAGTATGCGCTTTGAGTTTCCCTTAGGAATACTCGTTTCACTATCTGGCAAATTTTGACACTCAGATGGATCTATGGCACATGGCGCTACATGATTAGAGTTTCACTTGATTAGTTATGCCAATTGGATGAATTAAGGATTCATCAAACAAGTGGACATACAAACCCTAATTCACTTCTACCAAGCATAGAAATATTACAACTTTGAAAAGATATAAAATGTGTGAAACATAATTTCTCATCTCATCATCACATGGTACTATTCACTTGCCATTCATGAGACCACACTAGTCATCATACTATCACAAGATATAAATCATTTTCACAATATCACAAGGTATCAACCCTTATCAACATAAGAGGATTACACCTCATTCAGGGCTCAACAATGCCCAAAGGTCATTAAGACCATCATACAATCACAGGATATAAAATCCTTTTCACAATATCACAGGGTATCAACCCTTATCAACATAAGAGGATTACACCTCATTCAGGGCTCAACCATGCCCAAAGGTCATTAAGACCATCATATTATTCCCTGCAAGATCATCATTATCTTTGCATGCCTTATAACAAGGCTCAACAACATCACTTACATATAATACACCATATCAGCACAATATTGCATTAATGAGCTAGGATATATTCATAAACAATCATAGCAGGGTTATATTAACATTAAGAACATTCTTTTATTACATCAACATGCAAGGAATCTATATATGATTAACACTCATCATATTCATAATGCACATGTTTAGCATAAGAAAGTATCAGCCATGTGGCTACGATAACCACCAATTAACACATTAATGTTATGATCATGTTAAGGAGATTATTCCACCATCATTCCATCATATAAGAATGTTAAACATGAATACTCATCTTTATCTATTTGCATTAGAGTTAGGTTCAACATGATAAATTATATCAATGTTACTAATCAGCACTTATACCCAAACCTTAACTCACGGCATCCCCATTGTATCATGGATGCATAAGGTGAAGCATCACCATCACATTCCATACTATTCTCAAGTATGAACCCACACATAAATCAAGGTGTAACCATCAAGTTATAGCATACTATGGTTTCAACAATAATACAGAGTACTCCATGATTGTATTAATTATTCAAGGACTCTTATTACCCAATTACCATCATTTTGTTATATTAAAGTTAGGTATAACAAGATATACCTCATTAGGGTTACATATCAACGTACACAATATGATTATCATCCCTTCTATTCATATGAGTGAATAGGTAAGACTACCTTATTAAGGGTAACCCTCCATTTGTTCCATCATCATTCAACCCATATCACCATACCACAATGTCACCCAGAACCATTGGATGTTAAAAAGGTAAGACCAGTGTTTTTGAAAAGTGTCCTAGGCAGCCGCTTAAGCACCACAAGGTGTTGTCCGCCTAAAAACACCCTTAAGCGTCGCTTAACAAATTTTGAGAAAAGCGGCCGCTTTTTGCCTGCTTTTTCCTGCTTTTTCTACTTTTTGCCCGCTTTTAAAAAAAACTGATGTAAGCATATAACATTAAGCACATTATATACCTCTATTATTATTGACTATAATATATTAAACTGGCATAAATGTTCTATGATATACCTAGTTCTAATTTAGAATGCATACTGTGTATGTGATATGGTATTTTTGTGATGTATCCAAGTAAATTATAGGTAACTATTATCTAATTTAGAATGCATACTTTGATTAAATGTACTGTTTTAATGTATGACTATTTGATGATGTGCAAATGTAATAATATGTTTGTAAGCTAGCTATGATAGGTCTATTGTTTACTATTTAGATATGTAAACATGTGATACAAAATTGTTGTTGCATCTTGTATATACACTTATTATTTTATGTTCAGGGTGCTTTATCTATGACAAGTATATTGTTTACTATATTATATAAATACAATCATCATTGTATATTTGTGTTATAAACTATTTGGGTGTTTTATATTGTCTTGTACAATGTTTAGATATGTATAGAAATTTCCAAAATATAGCATTTATATACATATGTATGTAATTTTGCATAAAAGATTATAGGAATTGGAAATCTACTTTTCTAAAAAGTGCCTCTTAATTGCCCACCTGGTAATTAATCGGCTACAAGGTCTCGTCTGCACGCTTCCCGCTTCGCACTTTTTAAAACCTTGGGTAAGATCGTTGATTGTTTATATAAGTAAACACCTTGGATAAACCACCTATGAAGTCCTTGATTTTTTCTCTAGAAAGAGTCATCATACAACCCCTAGACATCCCTTGATTAACAACACAAAAAGTTCCATTGAGAATAGGGTAAAACCCACAATCGACTGTTCATTTAAAACAAGCCATCCATTGTCAACAATTAAGCTCCTTAAGTTGATCATATAAAGGAAACAATCTAAATCACATTATTAGGACCAACATATTACATTATCTATCATTCCACTTTATTGGAGGAATAAACATTAGATCTTGACCATTGGGTCAAGTTTATATGTTAAAACCATCAATTACAGTATAAGTCCAACCATTGAATCAAATGACCCAAGAAACCATTGGTCTAAGGCTTAATTGATGCTACAACTACAATGCTTAACTCACCATAGATTTTAAAGACCTGATCCACCATCATTAGTGATCATTAAATAACTATAGGTTGTTAGATCAACACTATATTCATTAATCAGCATCAAATATTAAGTTGATGTCATCATTGATTGATATCATCACTAGGGTACTTAATGGTTGATCATTATACTTCTAATTGATCCAAAACCTGACCTAAGGGGGTGACCATAGGTTGTCACCATTAGTTTACACCCTTGATCACGACCATTAGTTGTTATGAAGACAACACCATAGGGTTGTTGCAATGGTACCATCATCGGGTCATGGTTTATAGAAAAAATCAGCTTTAAACCCTAAAATTGATCATTGTTTGATAGGTGCTTAGCACCATAGGTTGTCAAACCAACCTGATCCAAGTCAAATTATACCTTATTAATAATGTACACATGATCACAGGTTCATGTAGAACAGAAATTAGTACTGGGAACATTATAAAAATCGAAATCCAAGTCAAGCATAGCTTTTTAGTGCATGAATCATCATTTTCAAGCAAGAACATGATCTAGAAAGCTTATGGTAAGAAATAAACGTAGAGAAAGTTATAAAACTTTCCTCTAATGAGAAGATAATTCCCTACACAGAAGAAATATCGAGCAAGTAGGGTAGAAAATCTAAGAGTAAGCTATGAATTCGTCCATCTAGCACCTTTCTTCATCAAATGAGCAAACCCTAAGCATAAGAAGCAAGAAAGGTAGGGTTTTAGAGCTTTAGAGCAATTTCTACCATGGAACTGCAAGGTTCCGACCTGTAGAAAGCTATGAGGAAGTATAACAAATAAATAGATGGAGGAAAGAAGGGAATTCTTACACTTTTAGGTCAAGATCACTAGAAGGAAGCTTTTTCAACCCTAAAATGAAGTCAATTTTGACCTTAGAGCCTTTCTCCAAGAAGATCCCCACTTTCTTCTTCCTTGGGCAGAAAAATTCGTAGATGAACAGAGGGAGAACGAGGTTGGGAGAAGGAGGGAGGTGGTGGAGAGAAAATGGCTCGTTTTGGTGCTTGGGGACAAGTATATGACACTTTAAGATAAAGAAAAGGAAAAAGTTGAAGTTCTAGTATCTATCCAAGTGTCCATTGCCTTAATTTATTAAGAATATACAAGCACACACACAAGCAGATCCCCAACATGTTTATATACCTGCTTATCTTTCCTTTGTCAAATTTCCCAGCCAATCAAATAATTCATCAGTTGATAGCTACTAAAGGTAGCTCATCCATGAAGGGGAAAACCCTAAAATACCCTTGGAGAAAACACCTTCAAACCAAGGTTTAAATAGGCACCCCATGGCTCAAAAAGCTCAATAATTATGATATAATATCCAAGGAACATAATTCAAGTGATAAATTGCAAAGAAAATCTCTCAATTGGGTTAATTGTAGAAAAGTCTAAAATGTGCATAAAATTGCATAACTTGCTCAAACAGTGTCCAAATTGGACCAAATTTGAAACTTAAGCTTGTCTTATGATTTCAAAGCATATAAAAAGGTTATATTAGGGTTATAATCATTCAATTATGATAATTAATCTTGTTCAACTCATTAAGCAAGTTTAGGGGCCTTACAACTATAAACCCCTAACAGGGATTTCGCCCCCAAAATCTAAGGTAAACAAAGGTGGGTACTTCCTCTACACCTCATCCTATTACCTTCACATGGTTACTTGCATATCATGGTGATGTCAAATCATTCATACATATCTTATCTTGGGTCAGCACAAAAAACCCCACATAAGAAGACATTTGCAAATATGGAACATAGAAACTTGTTGTGCCACCTGTACAAATCTAATAGTAACTTTCAACTTTGGGACTCGATTGTCATCTTGAACTATTCTATATGTTGTATCACACATCACTCAAAGGCCACACTCACTATATCTTACCAAACATAAAACATCAGGTATCTATTATCATATGCAATTTTACAAGGTTTCATCTCTATGCTCCTTCAATGGTTGTTGTAATCAACAACTCAATCAACAATGTAGGCACCCCCTAGTTTTCAAGAAATTATGAGGAATATGTTTTTAGAGGATTCTCCAATCATATCAATGGTGGATTGAACATCTATTTGGTTGAAGAATCATACACTTGTATATAACTGTTAACAAATATAACTTCATGATTGACCGTGTTAGGGGTGGAGCAATGACATTGTCTCCATCTTATTAGGACTCACATAACATACTTAATAGAGGTATCATAACTCTTAGAGGATACCCTAGTCAACCCCCCAACTCACTCTAGTTCAACTTGTCTCATAGCTATTGCCACTTCGGCAAACCTAAGGTTTTTGAAGAAATATTGATCATATTTTTGACCATATTTGAAATAGTTTGACATGTCATCATTCAAAGCTTGATATAACTTGTATGACATGTCTGGAACACTATGTTCGTCATATTCATAAATTCTATTTGTATATTGGTTATTCTATAGGACATAACACTAAACTCGTCATGGTCATGTGAATTATGTCATCCAATCTAAATCTTATGCATTGATATTTGATCATAGGTTTATCTTAAAGGAACATGGTATCACATATCTATTGACCAATAAACCTTCTATCCTTGATAGTGGTCTTGTCAAGCTAACACTAAACCATACACAACATTATAGAATCACTTTTGTTTTTCCTTCCTAACAACATTTAAAGGGTCATCATCAACTCTCTCTCTAAGGGAGAGGAATATTTGTAATGTTCATTTAATAAACATCTCCCTTAGGGCGACTTCTCTCTTTCCCTCGCCCGGCAGCTGCCGCTGGGGGGAGGGCACGCCGCCTCTGCGTGTCCCTCCCCCTGGCTTCCATCGGTTGTGCGTGTTGCTGTGGCTCGTCAGAAAGAGGGAGCTGTCGAAGGGTGTCGACTCGGTGGTGAGGCTTGACGAGGGATCGTGTGGCGTCGCGTGAAGCAGATTTTGGCCAATGGTTGGGCATGTCGATCCGGTCGAGTCCTTTCTGTTCAAGAGTGACGGTTGGGAGAGAGCCCTTCTCAACCAGATCTGGTTTCCTCATTGTCGTGCTATCTTGCAGGTGATGGAAGGGCTCGCCCTCTCCTTCACCAGCACCTCTCGACCCCGCCCCGAGTGAATCATTGGCTTCCTGGATGACGATGGATCCTGACCCTGCCCTAGCTTCTGTGTGGTGCTTTGGCGGCGGATGGGTTCTTCGGTCCCTCTATAGGCGATTGGTCGGTCTCCTTGGCATCAGGTTGTAGGATGGGTCGGAGACCAGGGCAGTCTTTTGTCGGCAACGCTGGCTACTACGAATCTTCGTCAAACTTTTGTGCAATCAGGCATCTAGGTGTGGTTAGGGGCAGCTCGAACTTCCACTTTCCCCCATGTTGATCCGGCTGCTGGCCTAGTGCTGCTGTGCGATTTGGGTCATGGCGCTATCAGGAGCTTGCTCGGAGGTTGATGGTGGGTGCTACCTGGTGGACTAGTTTTCTAGAACGCCCTGGAAGTGTTCGTGGGTTTGCCTCTGTGCAAACATGCATCCTCCAGGCTCTCAGGACTTGGTGTTGCAACTGATCCGGGGACAGGGGCTGAAGCTGCTCGATTCTCTATCTCCTCTTCTTTCATTTTGTGGGTGTTTTAAATGCTAGTAAAGAGAGGCTTCAGTGGTTCCAGCATCTGATCCCCTAGTCTCGATGTTGCTTCAGTGTTGGGCTCTGATGGGCGGCTTGGTGGTGGCGGTTCTTCGGTCCTGCCTCATTTGATGCAGTGTCGTTCACAACATGCTCGACGGCTTGCCCCTATGGGCAAGGGTTCAAGCTGGTGGCTGGGTTCTGTCCTTGAAGTCAACCACAACTAGTTTGTCCTGCCCTATGCCCACTTGCTCCTCATGATGTGCAGCTATGTTAGGCTGAGCTTTGTTCTCCTCTAGTCAGTTCCTCTGATTAAGGGAGTTAGGAGTCTTTTTGCAGATTATGCAGATCGGTTTTCGCTTGGTTTGGTAGAGAAGAGTCCTCTTGGCTGTTCTTTCTTGATGGTACTATCGACCCTGGTGGTCAAGTTTGCTTCAGAAGACAAGATATCACATTTTGAAGGTGTTTTTATTGTTAGTTGACTATCTTGTCTTTTGTAAGCAGTACTGTAGCTGCAAGGTAGTTGATAGTGTAGGATAGGTTGAACTATCATCTATTTTTTTCTCTCCTTCTCAGATGTCTTTTTGTAGGACCTCTTTTGATTCCAGCTTGTTGGGATCATAGTTTAGTTCTGCTATTTGGGGTTTTGCCCCCTATGTGCTAGTTTCTATCTTTGATGTATGGGGTACTTTCGTGCCCAAAGTTTTGGTTTTATAGAAACACGTTTTTTTGACCGACCAAAAAAAAATAAACATCTCCAACCTTCACATACTTACCATACTATTGACACATCTTGTATAATAGGATTCATTACCTTGGTATCCACCTCATGTGTTATAAGGAACTCACATCCTTATCTCATCTACTTTTACCAACATAATAAATTTCAAATCATATAAGAGGAGTCTCCCAAATTATTGGAAGGCTCAAAAGTAAACTCATCACAAACTCTATGATCTTGGAACCATAGTCTAAACAACCTTATGCTATAATAAGCTATCCACCCTCATGTGTACAATGAATCCACACATACCAAGTGGCAATGATCCACTTGGAAGTTATGCCCTAGAAAGGAAAGACACAAAGGGAAACATACTTCCCACATCATAGAAGCATTGTTCAGGGTCACTAACAAAAAGGTAACCAATTCTATTTTCATTATGCATATTTCAACTTCTTATGTATTGTTTTACCTTTTTCATTTTTGGTTCCTTGCCATCATCATAAGAATCATCATGATTAACATATCTCATTACTTCTTACTTGATGACTATTTATCACACTTGGGTATGTTCTCTTATTTTATTATATTTTTCAACCACTTATCAATAGTTAAATACTCATATTCCACATTTGCTTCATTAAATCGGGATCATCTCCCTTAATTTCTTTCGCATGCCATGCTGATTTTTCATTAACACTTTCTTACACACATAGGTTGGTCTGAGATTAACTCAGGTTCCACCTTATTTCTCTGTCATTGTTCCCATTCATCTTCTCATTTTGTACTTGTTATAGGAGTTCTTTCCATCTTATGTGGATTTCATACCTTGATTCACTTTATAAGCATAGACTTATCTGTCTTTTATTTTATTATATTCTTGAATCACATCTTTAAGAACTCATATTTTTCTAATTTGTATTTAGATTTAGATTTCATGGTGTTGTATCTTTCTCTTATAGTTACCAAACATTCAAGTTTTGATAGATAATGATGCAATTCTCATCTTCTTTAAGGTAGGATTGAGATATTAACACCATGATTTCTTATTTGTTATGCTCTTTAGATTGTCTCAAAATGTCTACTTGATCAGAGTAATCAGAAAGATAACAATCTAAGAGTGCCATACTTACCTTTCTTCAATAATTGAATACCTGGCCAGGGCATCCAAGTACTGAGATTAGGCAGTATGCACCATATTTTTGTGTCACGTTCCTAACATAGAAATCATCCTAGTCTTAAGTCCTAGTGTCCATGTAGACTCAGTGAACTTAAAGCTCTAATATCAACTTGTTAGAACATGTTACACTAACGAGATTACTCAAAACATAAAACACAATCAATCACTACTTAATCACATACCCAAAAATATGGGTAAACTAAAACCGATTTCAACGTCAGCACCTGCTCAAAAACATTTGTATAAGACCTCAACATCTTTCTTTTATCCATACTAGGCCTAGAATTTGATACAAATGTTCTATTTCCTTAGCACAACATATATACACGGGAGAACAATATTCATATATGCCACACAAATAAGCATTAGCATGCTAACAAAAGTTCTATTTGTTTGAAACACCATATACAAACTTTTCCTTCCCAGAACTGAGAGTACAGGGATGACTCTAGGACACACTAGACATCTAATCAACTTTATCAAAGATTCATTACTATAGCTCCTCTTTGCTGCCACATGTTTGTTTTTGTCACTTCTGATTACCTAAAAAAAATGTGGCGAACCACAAGGGTGAGACCCATGTCCCAGCAAGAGATATAACCTCCAACAACATTTATTGAGTACAACATTTTTAAATAATTAACAGTTAAGAAGTTTAATCAGATATAACAAATAAGATCAGCAATAGTGATGATTAACAAAATACATAAAGGAGCAGATAATAACTATCATCATTAGCCAGACCATCATTCTTTATCTTGTTGACAATATAAGCAATTCAGTATCATATGCATATCTAGCATCATGAGCAAGTATAGTAACATAGCATGGCTAACAACATGAGAATGTCTAATTGGTTGAACATATCAATATCAGAAGAAGAGAAAACAACATAAGCACAACTATCTAGATAAGTATGATTAGCAGTATATGCATCTCTAGTTACAAAGGCATGGCTAGCATGCTAAACATAACTAACAACATGAGATAGCTAGCATCATGATTATAATCAGCAGTAGTAGTATAGTTTATCAACATAATCATGGCTATTGTACGTACGCATCTACAATCTTAAGCATATCCACAACATAAGTATATCTACTATTTCTTAATTGCACTAAGCATCATCTTTATGTAAAGAGAACAAACAAGGGTTATCATCCAATGTGAAGCATCATGTATAACCCTAAATAGATATGTTATACGGCTATAATACATCTTTTATTATGCCCTGAGGAATTTGAGGATACCACTCAAAATCCAACTGACCACTGCTAAGTCGAAATCAGTGCCATACAAGATCTAGGAAGAGTCGGACTCCTAAGATCTTCTCCGCCCCCAGTCAGTACGGGTCCGCCACAATGACATATAAGATCAAGCTGCTAACATCCTAGTTCATCCTTGGTACAGGACACGGCACTAGTGAAAGGAGGTGGGAACGCATACCCTACCATCTGAGGTACAACCACAATTATCCTCCAATCTTGTCACATATATAATCACCAAGACGCGACCTCAGTCGTTCTCAATCACATCAGATGTATGAGGCATGACCATAGCCAACCTCTACAATCTGCATTGTGGATGACAAGGATATATCCTCAACTTGCCACCCCCATATACTTAATAGTATGCGCTCTGAGTTTCCCTTAGGAATACTCGTTTCACTATCTGGAAAATTTTGAAACTCAGATGTATCTATGGCACATGGCGCTACATGATTAGAGTTTCATTTGATTAGTTATGCCAATTGGATGAATTAAGGCTTCATCAAACAAGTGGACATACAAACCCTAATTCACTTCTACCAAGCATATAAATATTACAACTTTGAAAATATATAAAACATGTGAAACATAATTTCTCATCTCATCATCACATGGTACTATTCACTTGCCATTCATGAGACCACACTAGTCATTGTACTATCATAAGATATAAATCCTTTTCAAAATATCACAAGGTATCAACCCTTATCAACATAAGAGGATTACACCTCATTCAGGTCTCAACCATGCCCAAAGGTCATTAAGACCATCATACAATCACAGGATATAAAATCCTTTTCACAATATCATAGGGTATCAACCCTTATCAACATAAGAGGATTACACCTCATTCAGGGCTCAACCATGCCCAAAGGTCATTAAGACCATCATATTATTCCCTGCAAGATCATCATTATCTTTGCATGCCTTATAACAAGGCTCAACAACATCACTTACATATAATACACCATATCAGCACAATATTGCATTAATGAGCTAGGAGATATTCATAAACAATCATAGCATGGTTATATTAACATTAAGAACATTCCTTTATTACATCAACATGCAAGGAATCTAGATATGATTAACACTCATCATATTCATAATGCACATGTTTAGCATAAGAAAGTATCAGCCATGTGGCTACGATAACCACCAATTAACACATTAATGTTATGATCATGTTAAGGAGATTATTCCACCATCATTCCATCATATAAGAATGTTAAACATGAATACTCGTATTTATCTATTTGCATTAGAGTTAGGTTCAACATGATAAATTATATCAATGTTACTAATCAGCACTTATACCCAAACCCTAACTCACGGCATCCCCATTGTATCATGGATGCATAAGGTGAAGCATCACCATCACATCCCATACTATTCTCAAGTATGAACCCACACATAAATCAAGGTGTAACAATCAAGTTATAGCATACTATGGTTTCAACAATAATAGAGAGTACTCCATGATTGTATTAATCATTCAAGGACTATTCTTACCCAATTACCATCATTTAGTTATATTAAATCTAGTTATAACAAGATATACCTCATTAGGGTTACAATCAAAACAATATGATTATCATCCCTTCTATTAATATGAGTGAATAGATAAGACTACCGTATTAAGGGTAACCATCCATTTGTTCCATCATCATTCAACCCATATCACCATACCACAATGTCACTTAGAACCATTGGATGTTAAAAAGGTAAGACCATTGATTGTTTACATAAGTAAACACCTTGGATAAACCACCTATGAAGTCCTTGATTTTTTATCTAGAAAGAATCATCATATAACCCTAGAAATCCCTTAATTAACAACACAAAAAGTTCCATTGAGAGTAGGGTAAAACCCATAATCGACTATTCATTTAAAACAAGCCATCCATTGTCAACAATTAATCTCCTTAAGTTGATCATATAAAGGAAACAATCTAAATCACATTATTAGGACCAACATATTACATTATCTATAATTCCACTTTTTTGGAGGAATAAACATTAGATCTTGACCTTTGGGTTAAGTTCATATGTTAAAACCATCAACTACAGTATAAGTCCGACCATTGAATCAAATGACCCAAGAAACCATTGGTCTAAGGCTTAATTGATGCTACAACTACAATGCTTAACTCACCATAGATTGTAGAGACTTGATACACCATCATTAGTGATCATTAAATCACTATAGGTTATTAGATTAGCACTATAGTCATTAATCAGCATCAAATATTAAGTTGATGTCATCATTGATTGATATCATGAGTAGGGTACTTAATGGTTGATCATTATACTTCTAATTGATCCAAAACCTGACCTAAGGGGGTGACCATACGTTGTCACCATCATTTGACACCCTTGATCATGACCATGAGTTGTTATGAAGACAACACCATAGGGTTGTTGCAATGGTGCCATCATCGGGTCATGGTTTATAGAAGAAATCATCTTTAAACCCTAAAATTGACCATTGTTTGATAGGTGTTAGCACCATAGGTTGTCAAACAAACCGGATCCAAGTCAAATTATACCTTAATAATAATGTACACATGATCATAGATTCATCTAGAACTGAAATAAGAATAGGGAACATTATAAAAATCGAAATCCAAGTCAAGCATAGCTTTTTAGTGCATGAATCATCATTTTCAAGCAAGAACATGATCTAGAAAGCTTATGGTAAGCAATAAACGTGAAGCAAGTTATAAAACTTGCCTCTATTGAGAAGATAAAACCCCACACAGAAGAAATCTTGAGAAAGTAGGGTAGAAAATTCAAGAGTAAGCTATGAATTCGTCCATCTAGCACATTTCTTCATCAAATGAGCAAACCCTAAGCATAAGGAGCAAGAAAGGTAGGGTTTTAGAGCTTTAGAGCAATTTCTACCATGGAACACCAAGGTTCCAACCTGGAGAAAGCTAGGAGGAAGGATAACAAAGAAATAGACGGAGGAAATAAGGGAATTCTTACACTTTTAGGTCAAGATCACTAGAAAGAAGCCTTTTCAACCCTAAAATGAAGTCAATTTCAACCTTAGAGCCTTTCTCCAAGAAGATCCCCACTTTCTTCTTCCTTGGGCAGCAAAATTCATAGCTGAACAGAGGGAGAACGAGGTTGGGAGAAGGAGGGAGGTGGTGGAGAGAAAATGGCTCGTTTTGGTGCTTGGGGATTAGTATATGACACTTTAAGATAAAGAAAAGGAAAAAGTTGAAGTTCTAGTATCTATCCAAGTGTCCATAGCCTTAATTTATTAAGAATATACAAGCACACACACAAGAAGCTCCCACAACATGT
Source organism: Alisma plantago-aquatica (assembly GCA_963693085.1). Classification (NCBI taxonomy): domain Eukaryota; kingdom Viridiplantae; phylum Streptophyta; class Magnoliopsida; order Alismatales; family Alismataceae; genus Alisma; species Alisma plantago-aquatica. Next base: position 327,121,490 of record OY856409.1, read on the forward strand.
GTATAGACCTGATTAGCTTTCCTTTGTCAAATTTCCCAACCAATCAAATAATTCATAATGCAAGTGATAAATTGCAAAGAAAACCTCTCAATTGGGTAAATTGTAGAAAAGTCCAAAATGTGCATAAAATTGCATAACTTGCTCAAACAGTGCCAAAATTGGACCAAATTTGAAACTTAAGCTTCTCTTATGATTTCAAAGCATATAACAATGTTATATTAGGGTTCTAAGCATTAAATTATTATAATTAAGCTTGTTCAACTCATTAAGAAAGTTTAGGGGCCTTACAAACACATCCGTAGGGGTTCACTTGAGAAACATGAAAAAAGTTCTCCACTCGATATCCCGAGATCCAACTCAAGGAATAGGGGTAAGAAATCCCATCAGCAAGAATTGAAGATGAAGCATGTGTGATTGTAGTGGAGGAAAACACACAACCCAATATTGATTCATAAATATTTTGATCTGGAATGTCCAGGGTATCTACAAAGATGATACACAAACTATAATTAGAGATCTAGTTCTCAAGTACAAAATATCAATCCTCGCAATTCATAAACTGGGGTGTAGTGGTGATCAAGCTAAACACATCATCACATCCTTGGGTTTCTCATGATCGCATAGAGTGGAGGCGCAAGGCTTCTTAGGGGGGATTTGGTTACAGTGTAAGGAGGCAATTCACAATGTACAGATATGCCAGTCGCACAAGCAATACATACACTACGTCATTGATGGAAATGTCACCACTAGTGTAGTATATGGAAACGTTATGCCCTCAAGGAGGAAAAACATGTGGAACATACTAGAATCGATAAGATCTGGATGTAACATACCTTGGGTGGTAGTAGGACACTTCAATGCCCGCCTATTTTAAAAAGAAAAATTGAGTGGGGAGAGGATTGACACTAGAAGTTGTTAAGATTTTGCTGAGGCAATCACAACACCTTGGAAGAGTTGGGAGCCAATGGACTTGCCATGACTTTCAAGAGGGGTCTTCTCAGATTGAGCATTGGGTAACTCACTCTTGCTAGTCAAATATACTAACGCCTCAGTCCAAGTCATTGAAAGAATCAAATCAGATCACACACCCATCCTAATCACAACGAATCCTGAGAGATAGACATTTACATGAAGAAATTGTACATTTGCATGTCAGAACAAAGATAAACACTTTGCAGGATTTATCATATCCAACAAGAAGTGTGAGGGAAGTTTCATGGAAACAACAACAAATTTTTTGAATAAGGCCTCAGATTGGGACCTGTAGATATAGGGGAAAAGAAAGAAGATACTAAAATCTCTACAGGTTAGGCTCCTCCTTGCACAAAGACACTTGGCTGAATAACACGATCTAGAAGTTCAAAATGTGATTATCGATCTAAAAAATGAAATCATGGAGGAAATGAGGCTAGAGGAAATTGAATGGAAGCAAAAAGTGCATTGTGAATGGCTTAGACTTGGTGATAGAAATGAAAAATACTATCACACCCTCGTTAAACTAAGAAGATGGAATAATAAAATATCTAGATTGAAGAATGATGAAGAGGTGTGGGTGGAGGGAAATGCAGCCTTGTTCAAGCTCGTACACAACTACTTCTCTAGTATTTTCACTAACCCAAACCCAGGGTATAGAGTGCATAAGGCAAGAAGATATGTGGGTTCCTTCCCAATTCTGAATCAATACAAGAAAGAGGTTGTGGCCAAAATACCATAGGAATATGAAGTAAAGAGAAGCCTTTTCTCAATAAATATTGTGAGGGTGCTAGGTTTAGGTAGAGTGGGTGTTGGATTCCTTCAGCATAACTGGTCCACAATTAACCACATTATCACAAAGTTCATTTAGAAACCCTTCTTATTGTGCCAACTTGAATAAGGATTGACACACTCCACAATTGTGCTTATACCCAAAATCAAGCATCCAACAAGTTACAACCATATGAGGCTTATCTCCTTGAACAATGTATTCATCAAAGTGCTATCAAAGATATTAGTTAACTGAATCAAACCATATCTTGATGGTTGGATATCCCCAACACAACTGAGTTTCATTCCAGGAAGAAAATCCATGACAACATCATACGCATGTAGGATATTGTCCACTCCATGGGAAAGACCAAGTCAACAAAGTGTTCCATGACACTTAAAGTTGACATATCTAAAGCTTATGACAAGCTTAATTTGGACTTCATACATGACACCTTATGCCAAAACTTAATTCTTTCTAACATCATTCATTTTATTATGAAGCTAATAACTACAGGGTAGTCATCCATGGTATGGAACGGTAGCGAGCTCCCTCCATTCAGACCTACTCGAGGTGTAACATCCCTGACCTGGGTTATGAGTCAACCCTAGGTGTTTTGCCTAAATATGTAATTAAATCTTTGTGATTAACTCTGAGCATGTAATTAAGTTTCTCAGAAACGTATATTTCAGTATTTGCTCCTTTTTATTTAAAGTTGTAGCATTGTTTTGATATACAAGGACCTATGTGCAATTTACCCAGTTGAAAGGGTTAGCTTGCAATTTGCACATGATGAGATGTTCCTCTGATGTTGAGACATCATGATAATCTCTTTGGCAAAGTTTGAGGGATTTCCCAAGCTAGAGCACCAAGGTGCAGCTGTGGAAGCAATCCCAGGGCTTGAAACCCTAATTTGGGGTAAAATGCAATTTACCCAAATAAAGGGATGAAATTTGTAAAGAATGTCATCTAAAGTATCTTTTTAGACTCTTACCATCATTTAGAGAATAAATGATGAGGAATTCACCTCAATTGAGTTATCAAGTTAAGAAACAGGCTTTGTGATTGAATAATCAGGGTATATGCGCAATATCCCTTTAAGTATGAACTTTATTATTAGATTGTTCTTCCTTGCCTTCCTTTCTATAACTTAAGATAAGGTTTGTCCTTAGAATAAAGAGGAAGGGACGAGCAAGTAATAAAGGAAGGACTTAGTTGGAATTAAGGGAAACTTATGAACTAATGTTGAAAATCCTACCCCATGTATATAAGCTCTCCTTCCCTTAGTTGCAAGGGAACTCACCCTTCGTTCCCTTACTGTTTCATTTCACCAAAGACTACCAAGGACTGCCTAGGAGATAAGGAGGACGACCAAGGGGTGCAAGGTAGGTTTAAACCCCTCTTCTTGCCTAATTCCATGGTTAAAACTCGAATTCAAGGTCATCTTCATGGCTAACTCTTGAAACCCTACCTTTCTAGCCGTCTCTTTTCATCCTTCCTTGGAGTTTTCACCTTGGCCAACCTGTGGGAACTCAAGGACGCCATTAGAGCTTGGAGCTTGAAAGCTTGGAGCTCAAGAAGCAAGCTTTAGGCAGGTTTTATAACTCTAAACCTATGCTTTACTATATGCATCTTTATATGCGTTCTGATGATAGCTCTTAGTGTTTCCCTACTTTTCCCTGCTATTTTGCAAGCAAACCCGTGGGATATCTGTACTGTTCCTGAGCTAGAAGATGAAGGCGTGATTTCCAAGAAAAACCCACCGCTTTTCTTTTCCTTAAACGGTCCTAACAGTTTGCTCTCTCGGACTCAAGACCGCGAGGTGAGCAAACGGTCTCGAGACCGCGACAGGGCAAACGGTCTTAAGACCGTTTGGCCCCATTGACCGGGCGTGGACCGTATAAGAAATCTGTTCCTAATTATATAGGCTAATTACCCTCAAAATTTGGGAGACTAACTCCAAAGGAATCGGGAGATATGACCTTTTTAAGTCACAACGTTAAATGAATTAATTGCTGATTTGCAAACGGTCTGAATTGCCTTTTTGGGCAAACAGTCTCAAGACCGTGAGAGGGCTCGCGGTCTCAAGACCGTGAGAGGGCTCGCGGTCTCAAGACCGTGAGAGGGCTCGCGGTCTCAAGATCATGAGGGAGCTCGCGGTCTCAAGATCGTGAGGGAGCTCACGGTCTCAAGACCGAGAGGACAATCACCCAAGACCGTTTGAAGGTCTAGGGTTGAGTAATTTGACCAAATGAGGACCCAATTGCAAATAAGTTATCGATTTAATCAAAATTCTGTTTTGTGACTCAATCATGGTTCAACCCCTATCAAATCACCTTAGATTTTGATGAAATCTTGGGCAAACGGTCTCAAGACCATGTGGGGTCCACCCACATGACCTCAAGACCGTTTGGGCTAAGTTTGGGCCCAATTGGAGCTCAATTGAAAGGTTCAACCTTGTGTTGAGTCATATTGTTGAGTGTTGATGGGTGAACATTGATAGACCCTAATTGAATCGATTTCAACCATAATTGGGTAACCATTATGGGTCAATTGAATGACCAAGTGATCAAGCATAATCTTAATTGACTAAATCCATAAGTGGTCAACATAGCTTTGACCATTTGAGGGCTTCAATATGGGTTGACATTATCGGTTGCATCTTTGAGCCTTGTTGAAGGACCAAGCGGCTGAGACCATGAGAGCCTCGCGGTCTCAAGACCGTGAGAGGGCTCGCGGTCTCAAGACCGTGAGGGGGCTCACGGTCTCAAGACCGAGAGGAGGCTCGCGGTCTCAAGACCGCGAAGGGCCTCGCGGTCCTGAGGTCAAAGAAGGGAAACGGTCTTCATGACCCTCGCGGTCTCAACTCAAATTGGTCTTCGCGGTCTCAACATTAACTTGAACCAATGGGAGGCTTCGCGGTCTTGAACCCTTGGAGAGGCTCGCGGTCTTGAAGCCTAAGGGGGCTCGCAGTCTTGGAGCTAGAAAGAGGCTCGCGGTCTTGGAAAGTCAAAGTGGGCAAACGGTCAACACTTTCAACCAATCTCAATCCAATTGATGATTAATGATTGAAATCAATCAATGTGATTCAAGGTTGACCTCATTCAATCATTTGATGATGAAGATGGTTCAATGTTGCCCAAATCAAACCCTAATGACAACCTAGGATATTAAGGGGTTATTTGACTAAGGTTTTGACCATAATGATGATCAATGGGGTAAATTACCAACATACCCTGAAGGGTCAATTGAGTTATACCTTGCTCAATCCAAACCCTAATTACATGAGAATGATGTTTCTAGTCATAATAACTCTATCTAACTTGATCTAGTCTAATGTTATCATCAACCATTAGTATGATGAAAGAGAGAGTACCTCTAGAGAGAGAAAGTACCTTAGAGAGAGAAAGTAACTCTAATCACATAATGATGATGTTTTAGGCTATGTTAGCCTATGATGACTCAATCCAACCTGTTTTAGAGTGATGTTGACATCACCTAACCTTATGATGAGAGATAAAGTACTTCTAGAGAGAGAAAGTACTTCTAGAGAGAGAAAGTACCCTTTTTAAGTGGAAACTTAATTGAAGCATCCCCAATACACAGAAATGAGCATAATTAGGGTATGATCCACCTATGTGAGATTATAGAAACCCTAATTATGATAAATGATGAACCTTTAACTAAACCAAGAGCATCAATGAAGATGTTACTCATACATGATGATGTTATGAGTTTAATTCACCTTGATGTGAATAGTAAACCCTAATTCAAGGGTGATGACATGTAATGTGAATAGTAAACCCTAATTCAAGGGTGATGACATGTGATGAGAATAGTAAACCCTAATGCAAGGGTAATGGCATGCTTTTGAGTATTAAACTCTATTTGATTTGAGTTAAAGATTTAACTCTTATGACAAGAGTAGGAAGTACATTCCTTATTGTTGCATTACCTTTATCAGATGTATTAACCATGCAGGTTCTGATATGAAGGTAATCATATCCAGGTATGGATGTTGATATTATATTCATTAAAGGCATGTTGTTAGCCTTATGAATAAGTAAAGTAATCTGATGCCTTGCCAGTGGCATCCTATGCTGATAATGGGCTATGAGAGCCATGAATACCATCAAGGTCATGCCTTAGAGATGACTTGTGATGAGGATAATGAGAAATGATGATTGATATGAGTTAGGCCTGTTACATTTAGTATTCTTCTTTTATAGCTGCTACGCTATTGTTATTGTTTGCAGAACAATGTATGCTGTTAAAGAATACTGAATGTACCTAACTAAACAAGTATAATGTAGAGCCCTGATCATAGATCCATCATTGTCAGAAATTAAGTGATGGTGAAACAGGTTTTCCTTAGGGAACTCCTGGAGCACATACTTTTGAGTATGTGGGGTACATGGATGTGTAGAACCTTACATCCTAGTGTAGGAAAGTGATGTAGATGTGGAATCCATCCATCCTTCACTATAGTTTCATACCGTATCAGTGGTAAGTAAACATGAAACCTCCTGATGACGAAGAAAGCACAGATATCCGTATCAGTGGTAGGTAAAAATGAAACCTCCTGATGACGAAGAGAGTACAGAACGCCACTGTGACTCTAGAATAGCGAAGGACCAGTTTACCCTGGTGAGCTATAATAGTAGAGACACGAGATGTCCTACAAGTGATCCTCTTACTGACTGAGGAAGGTGAAGGTCATGAGAATCCGGCTCTCTTAATGACCTATGTATGATACTGATGTGACTTCTCAGCGATCAGTTGGAGTATGAGTGGTAAGCCTCATCTCCACAGGGCATAATGTTGTTTGTAAAACATAATCAACCATGTAGTATAACTTGTTAGAGATGACTCCAAGTTAGTTGATTGATGTTACATTGCAATAATGTTGATATCCTCCATATCTTCTAAATTGTAGAGATCTTGTTATACCTGCAACTGTTATAGAATGCTTTGAAGGCTTTACTGTTTAAAATAATCTTTGATGTTATAATAAAGCTTCTGGCGAAGAGTTATAACTCTCGCTGGGACAATTATGTATAATTGTCTCACCCCGTAGGCTTCAACTTTTTAGGTGGACGTCAGAGACGAAGGAACCAGCCTACATGTGATCAGTCTCAGCAGCAGCAGCACCAGGGGCAGCAGTAATCTCAGGTGGAGATTTGTCCTGCCATGTGGTGTAGTTAGAGTCAGTCCTATGTGTCCTCTGTACTCTCAGGTCTTGGAGTCTTTTGTATAAGTGATCTTGAGATTTTGTATCTTGATGTATATAATTACTCAAGAAGTAATTATCCTGAGATGTAAACAGTTACCTCTCTTTATGAAAGGAGTTTTTATGGATACAAGTTCTTATCTCGAAAAGTTTTAATTTCCCGTGATTTTTGTCTTCCGCTGATTACCGATTCGCTTCCGCTAAGTTTTAATCGTGTTTATGTTATGGTTTGGAGATCAGAGCCCACAAGTAGTGGTATCAGAGCTCCAGGTTCAGTTGAGTCTACAGAGGCATAGGACTTAGGATGTTGAGTCTACCTTTAGTACTCTTTCCTCATCTAATAGAATCTTCTGCTCCTCAGGAGAAGAAGATACATAAGAATGTCAGAACATCGTGATGAGCACGTGGCAGAGAGTAGTGCTAGTGTGCCTCGAGGTGGTGCAAGAGTTCCGAGAATAGAACAACCTGCACCTGAGTCGCCAAGAGAGCCACCCCAGTTCGACCCAGCTGACATGAGTGATCCAGCTGTACAGACGATGTTCGGGCAGTTCATGACTGCCATGACACATATAACTGATAGGATGCCCATTCCTGCACCTAGGGCACCTGCCCAGCCTGAAGTACAAGGTATTGGTAAGACATTCGAATGACTTCGTCGTGTCAGAGCTACCGAGTACTTCGGAACTGCCGACCCTGCAGATGCTGACTTATGGTTGACAGAATTGGAGAAGGCTTTCAGGATTCTTATGATTCCGGAAGCTGAGAAGGTTAGACATGCTGTCTATCTTCTCAAAGGCAGTGCTGGTCACTGGTGGAACATGGAAGAGCAGAAGAGACCTAGAGTAGAGTTCTCATGGGAAGAGTTTCGTCGGGAATTTATCAATAGATATTTTCCAAAGACCTTCCTAGATGAGAAGATCTCTCAGTTTGAGAAACTAAGGCAGGGTATGATGAACATTAGTGAGTATGAAGCTAAGTTTATGGAGTTGTTGTGGTTCTGTCTGCACATGGCTGCTACGGATGAGGAAAGAATCAGAAGATTCGAGAAGGGTTTGAATTCTGATATGTCAACCCCTGTGTCTGCCTTAGAAAACAGAGAGAGATTCTCTACCTTCGTTGAATCAGTCCGAAGGATAGAGAGATCTGTGGTTGAGAAAAGACAAACCCATAAAAGGTATCCACAGTTCCAGGGTTCTTCATCTAGGGATTACAAGAAACCTAGATTCTCTGCACCTAACCCTCCACCACCCAGATCAAGTTTTCAAACTCAATGGACACCAAGCAGAGGTAGAGGACGGAGTCAACTGCTTCAAGGGATGCACAGTTCTGCATCAGTGTCAGTTACTGGACCATCCAGACCACAGCAACAGGAAAAGAGTTGCTACAACTGTGGTAAGGTGGGACACTTGATGAAGGATTGCCGTTCTAGGGCTGTCGGTGTGACACAACAAACCTCGAGACAGAATCAACAGGGATCTCAGAATAGACAACATCAAGGAGCAGCTCGAGGATGTGGACAAGCATCTCAAGCTGGATCATCAGCACCACCTCAACACCAGGCGACTGCGAGGTTCTATGCTATGAACCCACCTGAGGCAGTGGTCAATCCACGGGTAGTGGCAGGTCAGATGAAACTTTTATATTCTGATATGTCGATATCCTGTGTTGTATCCGTTCTGATTGATCCGGGTGCTACGCACTCTTTCATCACTCGTGAAGTGATTCGTAACTGTAATGTGACTGTTAGTCATAGAGCAGATAGTTTGTTGTTAGAGACTCCGTTGAGTGGGTCTGCCGTTTTGCAGGAGGTATGTTCTCCCTGCATCCTTTTCTTTTCTGACCATCGCATTCAAGTGGATCTTATACCACTTGATATGCAGGGATTTGATATAATCCTCGGGATGGATACCTTAGAAAGGTATAGAGTTGTCTTGGATTGTGAGTCCAAGTTGGCTGTGTTTGCTGATGAAAGCAGCACATGGATCTTTCAAGGAGAAAGAAAGATTCTGCCCACCTGTCTTGTATCAGCTATGGTTGCTGATAAGCTGTTGAGGCAAGGATGTTATGCATTCTTAGCCCATGTGGTAGATGTTACCAAGGAAAGGACCAATCCTGCTGAAGTTCTTATAGTCAGGGAATTCGAAGATGTGTTTCCTGAAGAACTTCCTAGTATACCACCACCTCGGGAGATTGATTTTGAAATCAATCTGATCCCAGATACGAAACCCATAGCTCAAACTCCGTATAGGATGGCGCCTGCCGAGATGGCAGAACTCAAGAAACAGCTTCAAGAGCTACTTGAGAGAGGTTTTATCCGACCGAGTACTTCACCTTGGGGTGCTTCGGTCTTGTTTGTTAAAAAGAAAGATGGGTCAATGCGGTTATGCATCGACTACAGACAACTCAATAAAGTGACAATAAAGAATAAGTATCCTCTGCCGAGGATTGATGATCTCTTTGACCAGTTGCGTGGTGCAACAGTCTTTTCAAAGATAGACTTGAGGTCTGGATATCACCAACTTCGTATTAAGGATAGTGACATATCCAAGTCTGCCTTTAGGACAAGATATGGTCACTATGAGTTCACAGTTATGTCGTTTGGACTAACCAATGCACCAGCTGCATTCATGGAACTCATGAATAGAGTTTTTCGACCTTTCCTTGATCAGTGTGTTGTCGTCTTCATAGATGACATTCTGATCTATAGTAGGGATGCTCAGCAGCATGAGCAGCATCTTCGCCAAGCTTTGACCTTGCTAAGAGAACATAAGCTGTATGCTAAGTTTAGCAAGTGTGAGTTCTGGCTACCGGAGGTATCTTTTCTTGGACATGTGATATCCGCCTCGGGAATTCGTGTTGACCCTACAAAGGTAGAATCTGTTCTACAATGGGAACAACCGAAGACACCGACGGAGATTCGAAGTTTCTTGGGGTTAGCTAGCTATTATCGAAGGTTCATTAAGAACTTTAGTTCTATAGCTTTACCTTTGACCAAGTTAACCCGGAAAGATGTTCCTTTTCTTGGAGTGATAAGTGTCAACAATCTTTCCAGTTGCTGAAGGAGAGGTTGACAAGTGCACCTGTATTAGTGTTACCTGAACAAGGAAAAGGATATGTAGTTTTCTGTGATGCTTCCAAAAATGGACTAGGATGTGTGTTGATGCAGGATAAACAAGTGATTTCTTTTGCTTCCCGACAGCTTAAGAAACACGAGGAGAATTATCCAACACACGATCTAGAGTTAGCTGTTTTGGTTCATGCCTTGAAGATCTGGAGGCATTATCTCTACGGAGAAACATTCCAGATTTTCACAGACCACAAAAACCTTAAGTATATCTTCTCTCAGCATGAGCTCAACATGAGACAACGTCGCTGGATGGAGTTAATCAAGGACTACGACTGTACAATTGATTACCACCCAGGCAAGGCCAATGTTGTTGCAGATGCCTTGAGTAGGAAATCAGCAACATCAACCATGAATAGAGCACAACTAAACTCTTTAGTATGCTCTAGGAGAGATATGCTTATCTCTTTAAGGCAAAACAATGTACAGTTGAAGGTGTCATTGCTAGCCGATTTGTTAGCTGAGATGCATATTAAACCTACCCTAAGAGAGCAGATTAAAGAGGCACAGCTAGGTGATGCTGCAGTTCAACATATAAGATCTGAGTATGGAAATGAGAAGCAAGATAGGTTTCATGACTCAAAAGATCAAGTAGCTTGTTATAATGGAAGAATGATAGTGCCGGATGTGGACAACTTAAGGAAGTTAGTCCTGGAAGAAGCCCATTCTTCCATGTATGCTATCCATCCAGGGAGCACCAAGATGTATCGGAATTTGAAGGATCTGTATTGGTGGCCTGGGATGAAGAAGGACGTTGCAGAGTTTGTTCTGAGGTGTCCTGTGTGTCAGCAAGTTAAAGCTGAACACCAGAAGCCTACAGGAACAATGCAACCTTTACCCATATCACAGTGGAAATGGGACCATGTGACCATGGACTTTGTTGTTGGCCTACCCAGGACAAGCAAAGGACATGATTCCATTTGGGTAATTGTTGATAGGTTGACTAAGACAGCACATTTCTTACCTGTCAAAACAACCTATTCTGCTAAAAGGTTATCAGAGTTGTATGTTCAAGAGATAGTGCGTTTGCACGGAGTTCCTGTCACAATAGTTTTTGACAGAGGTCCTCAGTTTACCAGTCGTTTTTGGGAACAGTTGCACAAAGCCTTAGGCACCAAGCTGAGGTTTAGTACGGCCTTTCATCCACAGACTGATGGACAGTCAGAAAGGACCATACAAACCTTAGAAGACCTGTTGCGAGCATGTGTTCTCCAGTTCACCGGAAGTTGGGATCTACACCTAAGCCTGATAGAGTTTGCCTATAACAATAGCTACCAGCATAGTATTGATATGGCACCTTATGAAGCCTTATATGGTAGACGTTGTAGATCACCCTTGTGTTGGTTTGAGACTGGTGAGCACCAGTTGTTAGGTCCTGACCTGGTGCAGCAAACCACGGAAAAGATTAAAGTTATACAGCATAAGATTAAGACTGCTCAGGATAGGCAGAAATCTTATGCCGACAAACGTCGTAGACCCTTAGAGTTCTAGGTTGGAGACAGTGTATCTTAAGGTCTCACCTTGGAAAGGGGTCCTTCGTTTTGGAAGGAAGGGGAATTTAGCTCCTAGATATATGGGGCCTTATCAAATCATTGAACGGATTGGAAAGGTAGCATATAAACTAGAGCTTCCCCCAGAATTACAAAGGTTACATCATGTGTTTCACATTTCTATGTTGAAGAAATGTCACCCAGACACCGAGTCAGTTCTACAACCTATGGAAGTAGAATTGAATGATGACATATCCTATGAGGAGGGACCAGTGTCAATCCTTGATAAACGAATTAAAAAGTTAAAGAAGAAAGATATAAGTCTTGTGAAAGTCCTCTGGAACCATCGTGGTATTGAAGAAGCCACTTGGGAGTTAGAGGATGAGATGAGAAGGAAGTATCCTGCCCTTTTCTCTTAGTATGTTTTATCGATTTCGGGGACGAAATCCTTGTAAGGGGTGGATAATTTGTAACATCCCTGACCTGGGTTATGAGTCAACCCTAGGTGTTTTGCCTAAATATGTAATTAAATCTTTGTGATTAACTCTGAGCATGTAATTAAGTTTCTCAGAAACGTATATTTCAGTATTTGCTCCTTTTTATTTAAAGTTGTAGCATTGTTTTGATATACAGGGACCTATGTGCAATTTACCCAGTTGAAAGGGTTAGCTTGCAATTTGCACATGATGAGATGTTCCTCTGATGTTGAGACATCATGATAATCTCTTTGGCAAAGTTTGAGGGATTTCCCAAGCTAGAGCACCAAGGTGCAGCTGTGGAAGCAATCCCAGGGCTTGAAACCCTAATTTGGGGTAAAATGCAATTTACCCAAATAAAGGGATGAAATTTGTAAAGAATGTCATCTAAAGTATCTTTTTAGACTCTTACCATCATTTAGAGAATAAATGATGAGGAATTCACCTCAATTGAGTTATCAAGTTAAGAAACAGGCTTTGTGATTGAATAATCAGGGTATATGCGCAATATCCCTTTAAGTATGAACTTTATTATTAGATTGTTCTTCCTTGCCTTCCTTTCTATAACTTAATATAAGGTTTGTCCTTAGAATAAAGAGGAAGGGACGAGCAAATAATAAAGGAAGGACTTAGTTGGAATTAAGGGAAACTTATGAACTAATGTTGAAAATCCTACCCCATGTATATAAGCTCTCCTTCCCTTAGTTGCAAGGGAACTCACCCTTCGTTCCCTTACTGTTTCATTTCACCAAAGACGACCAAGGACTGCCTAGGAGCTAAGGAGGACGACCAAGGGGTGCAAGGTAGGTTTAAACCCCTCTTCTTGCCTAATTCCATGGTTAAAACTCGAATTCAAGGTCATCTTCATGGCTAACTCTTGAAACCCTACCTTTCTAGCCATCTCTTTTCATCCTTCCTTGGAGTTTTCACCTTGGCCAACCTGTGGGAACTCAAGGACGCCATTAGATCTTGGAGCTTGAAAGCTTGGAGCTCAAGAAGCAAGCTTTAGGCGGGTTTTATAACTCTAAACCTATGCTTTACTATATGCATCTTTATATGCGTTCTGATGATAGCTCTTAGTGTTTCCCTACTTTTCCCTGCTATTTTGCAAGCAAACCCGTGGGATATCTGTACTGTTCCTGAGCTAGAAGATGAAGGCGTGATTTCCAAGAAAAACCCACCGCTTTTCTTTTCCTTAAATGGTCCTAACAGTTTGCTCTCTCGGACTCAAGACCGCGAGGTGAGCAAACGGTCTCGAGACCGCGACCGGGCAAACGGTCTTAAGACCGTTTGGCGCCGTTGACCGGGCGTGGACCGTATAAGAAATCTGTTCCTAATTATATAGTCTAATTACCCTCAAAATTTGGGAGACTAACTCCAAAGGAATCGGGAGATATGACCTTTTTAAGTCACAACTTTAAATGAATTAATTGCTGATTTGCAAACGGTCTGAATTGCCTTTTTGGGCAAACGGTCTCAAGACCGTGAGAGGGCTCGCGGTCTCAAGACCGTGAGAGGGCTCGTGGTCTCAAGACCGTGAGAGGGCTCGCGGTCTCAAGACCGTGAGAGGGCTCGTGGTCTCAAGACCGTGAGAGGGCTCGCGGTCTCAAGACCGTGAGAGGGCTCGCGGTCTCAAGACCGTGAGAGGGCTCGCGGTCTCAAGATCGTGAGGGAGCTCGCGGTCTCAAGATCGTGAGGGAGCTCACGGTCTCAAGACCGAGAGGACAATCACCCAAGACCGTTTGAAGGTCTAGGGTTGAGTAATTTGACCAATTGAGGACCCAATTGCAAATAAGTTATCAATTTAATCAAAATTCTATTTTGTGACTCAATCATGGTTCAACCCCTATCAAATCACCTTAGATTTTGATGAAATCTTGGGCAAACGGTCTCAAGACCATGTGGGGTCAACCCACATGACCTCAAGACCGTTTGGGCTAAGTTTGGGCCCAATTGGAGCTCAATTGAAAGGTTCAACCTTGTGTTGAGTCATATTGTTGAGTGTTGATGGGTGAACATTGATAGACCCTAATTGAATCGATTTCAACCATAATTGGGTAACCATTATGGGTCAATTGAATGACCAAGTGATCAAGAATAATCTTAACTGACTAAATCCATAAGTGGTCAACATAGCTTTGACCATTTGAGGGCTTCAATATGGGTTGACATTATCAGTTGCATCTTTGAGCCTTGTTGAAGGACCAAGCGGCTGAGACCATGAGAGCCTTGCGGTCTCAAGACCGTGAGAGGGCTCGCGGTCTCAAGACCGTGAGGGGGCTCACGGTCTCAAGACCGAGAGGAGGCTCGCGGTCTCAAGACCGTGAAGGGCCTCGCGGTCCTGAGGTCAAAGAAGGGAAACGGTCTTCATGACCCTCGCGGTCTCAACTCAAATTGGTCTTCGCGGTCTCAACATTAACTTGAACCAATGGGAGGCTTCGCGGTCTTGAACCCTTGGAGAGGCTCTCGGTCTTGAAGCCTAAGAGGGCTCGCGGTCTTGGAGCTAGAAAGAGGCTCGCGGTCTTGGAAAGTCAAAGTGGGCAAACGGTCAACACTTTCAACCAATCTCAATCCAATTGATGATTAATGATTGAAATCAATCAATGTGATTCAAGGTTGACCTCATTCAATCATTTGATGATGAAGATGGTTCAATGTTGCCCAAATCAAACCCTAATGACAACCTAGGATATTAAGGGGTTATTTGACTAAGGTTTTGACCATAATGATGATCGATGGGGTAAATTACCAACATACCCTGAAGGGTCAATTGAGTTATACCTTGCTCAATCCAAACCCTAATTACATGAGAATGATGTTTCTAGTCATAATAACTCTATCTAACTTGATCTAGTCTAATGTTATCATCAACCATTAGTATGATGAAAGAGAGAGTACCTCTAGAGAGAGAAAGTACCTTAGAGAGAGAAAGTAACTCTAATCACATAATGATGATGTTTTAGGCTATGTTAGCCTATGATGACTCAATCCAACCTGTTTTAGAGTGATGTTGACATCACCTAACCTTATGATGAGAGATAAAGTACTTCTAGAGAGAGAAAGTACTTCTAGAGAGAGAAAGTACCCTTTTAAGTGGAAACTTAATTGAAGCATCCCCAATACACAAAAATGAGCATAATTAGGGTATGATCCACCTGTGTGAGATTATAGAAACCCTAATTATGATAAATGATGAACCTTTAACTAAACCAAGAGCATCAATGAAGATGTTACTCATACATGATGATGTTATGAGTTTAATTCACCTTGATGTGAATAGTAAACCCTAATTCAAGGGTGATGACATGTAATGTGAATAGTAAACCCTAATTCAAGGGTGATGACATGTGATGAGAATAGTAAACCCTAATGCAAGGGTAATGGCATGCTTTTGAGTATTAAACTCTATTTGATTTGAGTTAAAGATTTAACTCTTATGACAAGAGTAGGAAGTACATTCCTTATTGTTGCATTACCTTTATCAGATGTATTAACCATGCAGGTTCTGATATGAAGGTAATCATATCCAGGTATGGATGTTGATATTATATTCATTAAAGGCATGTTGTTAGCCTTATGAATAAGTAAAGTAATCTGATGCCTTGCCAGTGGCATCCTATGCTGATAATGGGCTATGAGAGCCATGAATACCATCAAGGTCATGCCTTAGAGATGACTTGTGATGAGGATAATGAGAAATGATGATTGATATGAGTTAGGCCTGTTACATTTAGTATTCTTCTTTTATAGCTGCTACGCTATTGTTATTGTTTGCAGAACAATGTATGCTATTAAAGAATACTGAATGTACCTAACTAAACAAGTATAATGTAGAGCCCTGATCATAGATCCATCATTGTCAGAAATTAAGTGATGGTGAAACAGGTTTTCCTTAGGGAACTCCTGGAGCACATACTTTTGAGTATGTGGGGTACATGGATGTGTAGAACCTTACATCCTAGTGTAGGAAAGTGATGTAGATGTGGAATCCATCCATCCTTCACTATAGTTTCATACCGTATCAGTGGTAAGTAAACATGAAACCTCCTGATGACGAAGAAAGCACAGATATCCGTATCAGTGGTAGGTAAAAATGAAACCTCCTGATGATGAAGAGAGTACAGAACGCCACTGTGACTCTAGAATGGTGAAGGACCAGTTTACCCTGGTGAGCTATAATAGTAGAGACACGAGATGTCCTACAAGTGATCCTCTTACTGACTGAGGAAGGTGAAGGTCATGAGAATCCGGCTCTCTTAATGACCTATGTATGATACTGATGTGACTTCTCAGCGATCAGTTGGAGTATGAGTGGTAAGCCTCATCTCCACAGGGCATAATGTTGTTTGTAAAACATAATCAACCATGTAGTATAACTTGTTAGAGATGACTCCAAGTTAGTTGATTGATGTTACATTGCAATAATGTTGATATCCTCCATATCTTCTAAATTGTAGAGATCTTGTTATACCTGCAACTGTTATAGAATGCTTTGAAGGCTTTACTGTTTAAAATAATCTTTGATGTTATAATAAAGCTTCTGGCGAAGAGTTATAACTCTCGCTGGGACAATTATGTATAATTGTCTCACCCCGTAGGCTTCAACTTTTTAGGTGGACGTCGGAGACGAAGGAACCAGCCTACAGGTGATCAGTCTCAGCAGCAGCAGCACCAGGGGCAGCAGTAATCTCAGGTGGAGATTTGTCCTGCCATGTGGTGTAGTTAGAGTCAGTCCTATGTGTCCTCTGTACTCTCAGGTCTTGGAGTCTTTTGTATAAGTGATCTTGAGATTTTGTATCTTGATGTATATAATTACTCAAGAAGTAATTATCCTGAGATGTAAACAGTTACCTCTCTTTATGAAAGGAGTTTTTATGGATACAAGTTCTTATCTCGAAAAGTTTTAATTTCCCATGATTTTTGTCTTCCGCTGATTACCGATTCGCTTCCGCTAAGTTTTAATCGTGTTTATGTTATGGTTTGGAGATCAGAGCCCACACGAGGTGTCAAGCACGGGGATCCACTCTCTCCCTATATCTTCATGCTATGTATGGACATGTTCTATCAAGTAATTCAAGTGGAGGTTCATTCTAAAAGATGGAAGCTTGCACAATTCACAAATAAGAAAATCTCATTATCGTATTTATGCATTGCTGACAATTTGATACTATTCAGAGAAGAAACATTACATCAAACATTGTGTATTACCAAATGTCTTTGAAATTTTGAAAAATATTATGGATAAAAAGACAAGTCTTCGGTCTTCTTCTATAGACAAACATTGACCGCCATGTGTCGAGCTATTAGATCAAAGCTGGGAATACCACTAGTCAGGGATCTTGGGAAACACATGGACATCCCAATAGTTCACAAAAGAAACTCAAAGGAGTTATAATTGGAGCTTATCAATTCATATCAAGTTAATGTCAATAGTTGGGCAAATCGTAACATGTCACTGACAGGCCAGATTGCACTAGCATAATCAGCACTTACTACCACAACATCACATGTGATCCAAGTGGAAAAACTACCTACTTTCACCTATCAAAGATTAGAGCAGATAATGAGAAACTTCTTGTGGAGCGGCAATACATAGATAAGGCATACTCATCTAGTTCCCTAGACAAAATTATTGCATCCAACAGTAAAGAAGGAATGCAAATAAGAGCATCAATAGAAATCATTGAAGTTTCATTAAGAAAGATCTTAGTGAGATACCTTGCAAGAAGAACAATATGGAAACCTCTCCAAATAGCCAAATATGATAGACTCAGAGGTCTTAGACCAAATGGATCTATTCTATGGAAGGTCATCTACTCCCATTTACCCCAGTTGCAAGGCCAGTACATAATAGTTGTGGGAAATGGAAATGAACACAAATGTTTAGGAGGATAGATGGACATGACGAGCTCAAGTCCCCATGTTGAAATCCTGCCACAATATACTAGATGACCTAAGGGATTTAAAAGTGTCTATCTTGGTTGTCGGTGAAGGTGTGTGGGGTGTGGATTTTCTGAACTACTACTTTGAAGGTGACAATGTTAAAGATATATGCTTGATGCCTACACTAGAGGAAAACATTTGTGAAGATGACATCTATTGGATTCAACACACACACACAGATGTACCTCTTACTGAAACAAGTATATTAAGACCTAATTGCCTTGAAAGCAAGAAACACCTAAGGTGATTGACAATCTATCTGGAACCAAAAAGCATCGCCAAGAATCAAGACCTTTATTTAGTTGTTAAACCATGAGCACATACTAATGAAAAAGCTGAGTAAGTCGACAAAAATGAGTATGGAAGACAACTGTGATATTTGTAAAGGAGGAGTGGAATACCCCCTTCATGCCATATGATATTGTCCAAGGGAAAAAGAATCATAGTTGCTCATAAACCTGAAGCTCGCTAGAACATTCTTTCATAATAATGACACTAAGAAATGTATCATTAGTAATCTGAACATCACGATCAACAACTAGAATGTCACCTTCATGGTGACATGTTGGTGTATCTGGAGGGCAAGGAATAGTACCATTTTCAGGAGGTAGTCATTACCCACATGTGAACTAGTTCTGAACATCCGCACTGAAGCAACTAACATTCTCAAAGTGTGGTGCCTAGGGGAGTCACACACAGGTGTAGGTCCTAAGGGATGACGCATAGGATGGATGCCTCCTACTCATGGGAGAATTCAAATTAGCATGGATGTTTCCCATCACCTTGGAAAACTTAAGATCTCCACAAGTGCCATCATCAGATCTCCATCAAGCGCTATAAACACTATGGTGAAGATCCTCTGGAGGGATGAGCTCCTTGCAACCCTTAGGGATATACAACTAGCTAAGAAACAAGGATACAACAACTTTGAGTTGAATTTAGACTATAATTTTGCAATTGGATACCTTCACAGTTTGATTCAATTTCCCCTTAAATATCATCTTGTCATCGAGAAGATGATATCAACAAGCAAAGACTTTGAATGTTTGAAGCTAAACAAGGTGGATCGAGAGGCAAACAAACTAGAAGACATGCTTGCAAAGTGGATGCTCAAGAGAATAGAGGAGGATTTCACGTATTTAGTATGCCCACCAGAATGATTGAGCACTCTCATGGCAAATAAAAGGATAGGGGAAACCCTGTAACCCTATGAATGTTACCTCCACACAAAAAAGTGTTATGCCGCATTCTTTTGAATATTTCTTTTAGAATACCCCTTTTTCACTTGTGACCTATTATAATGCCCAATCATTTTAACTATGTACGTACTCAATTTTGTTATGATACATACCTTGGTTTTCTTTATATAGGTGTTTCATTGCTATTTTTCATGGGTCAAAAGTGTAAACATGATTGTCCAGACAAAGACATCAGATTTTAGATTTATACCTGACTAAAAGAGACGTTTGCAACCAAATATGAAGTCTATTATAGCAGTACAAGGTCGAACACAGGGATAAGGGGAATAACATAATAAAAATGTGAGACCTTGGCTTTGTCTAGTCTAACTAAAAGAATAATTTGGTGGTGTTCCGATGAAGGAACAAGTTATCCTAAATTGAGAAATTACTATAAATTAAAAAGAATAAAAGAAGAAACAAAGATGGTTTAGAGAAAATTATAATAAAAATTTGGACCATTTCTCAATTTGTGCATGTCATCTTGCTCAGGAGCCATGCTAATCGTCTCTGTATCATTCCAATTTTATCGTTCCAATTATAATAGAAAGGGACTTGGATTGAATTTCACCAATCAAGTCAACCACAACCATGTAAAACTTCACTACTATTTTATATATATTCTCTACTTGTTTTGCAAATAACCATAAGCAGTCATTTGTTCCTTCCTTCTCTCGAGATTCATACAAATTTTTAACTAATGGGGTTATCTTTCCTGAGGTATTAAATGAAAGATCAAGGGAAGAACCGTATGACTTTTTGTTATAGCAACTCCTCACTCTTGTGTATCGTTACTATCCTATTTATCATATCAATTTAAAATCATTCTCTCAAAAAATATTCATATCGAATGTTGGAAGAGGGTAGCTTATCATCAATCAATACAGGAAAACAAGAGTATAAGAACAAAACTTTAAACAAATATATGCCATAAAATAGAAATATGAACAATTACATGGTTGGGAGGCCTGACGACCACTCCCAACCCAAGCTATGGAGTTTAGCCATGCATGGTAACAAAAACAAATGAATTACATAATGAACAAGTCATGATAAGGAAAGAAAAAAGAAGGACCGATATAAAGGTAGATCGAATGATCAATCTACCAACCTTTCGGTTGATCAGGCAAGTGGTCGACATGTACGTCAACAACTCTCATCTCTCCTTCGTTCTTGGCTTCTCATCGACTGGATCATTGGACTATTGATGGTGAAGAGTTGAAATGCCAAGAGAAGAGATCGTCAACTAGGTTGACAAAACTAGGTTGATCGACATATCTTGTTCTTGGCTCTAAACTTTGCAGCAACCTTTCAACTCTGAAGTCTCTCGGGGTCCAAGATCCTTTTAAAGTAAGACTTTGGGGGTCTATTTATAGGCTTTGACTAGCATCTGTTAAGGTAGGTGATCCATGTGGCATCGAACTTCATGTTGATGCCCAATGTTAATGAAGTGTTCCTCGATAGGCATGTCGCTCGACAACAATGTCGATGAGGCTTGATCTTGAAAAAGAACTATTGATTTTTATCTGTATTAATAATGCATCGATAGTGTTGTTGATGCATCTCTTCAACATGTGGCCTCTAGTCGTCAACAAAGATGTCGACGTGATCTATCATCTATTTCATCGATAGTTTTATCGACGATTCACTTCTTAATAGGATTGTCGAGGATTCATTCAATATCTTGGTACTGATAGAATCCCATTGGTCTTTCTTCTGTTGTGATAGTATGTCGACTTAGCTTCGATAGATTTTTTTATGTTCCTTTGATGGATGATTGTGTGAATTGCTCGATAGATGTCACTCAACAAGTATATGTCAAGGTTTCTTCACTCATTAATGTAGCACTCAATAGTGTTGTCGACCATCCTGCTCAATGGCAACCTTGAGTATGTCAAGCAATTGCTCATACTTCACTATTTTCATTATATTTGTGCCAAACTCTTTCAAATATCAACAAAATTGATTTAGACCTATCATTAGGTGAATTAAAGTTAAAATGGGTAAACCTAAACGTCTAAACATTATTTCTAATAATTTTTATTATGAAAAAGGTTAATAAAAGTGCATCAAAATTGATGTTATCAACTCCCTCAAACTTAGAATTTAGCTTGTCCTCTAGATAATGGAATGATTATTTCTCTGATCAAACAAACAAAAATCTATAAATTACTAAAAACAAAATGTTATACAATCCTCTTATCAAAACTATTCATTTTATCATAAAATGATCTAACTTTATCAAGAATGTCATTTTGTTAAAAGACTCTATCTTTGTTTGAGCCATACTCTTATCTCTGGTATATCTGTCACTTTTTCAAAGTAGCTTTCACTCTCGTCTAGGTATTATCTAGAATAGATAGGTAGGGAAAAAGGCCTATGGATGTTCCTTTCTTCTTCTAGGTCGTTCAAGTATAGGTCCATTTAGATTCGTAAGTGATCCTGACATTCCAAACCAGTTGATTTTAGAGCAGTGATTGCACATCCTAAGTATCACTACCACAGATTGCAATACCTTTAGAGGAACTCTATTGGAATTGAGGTAGTGTTTTTAGAGACTAAATGAAATCAATATATCTACGTTCATGATCACAACAATACACCATTTTAATTCATGGCACATCTCTTAGATTCTTTTTCACTCCTCACTCTTTTTGGGATTTTGATAAATTTTTTGGAAGAAGACATGAGGTATATCTTTCTTTGTTATTGTAAAAACATACCTTTGACAAGATAAGACTTTATTGATTATATTCTTTTAGTAAGAATCAATTGATGTCATCCTAAAGTTAAATATCAAAATAGAGAAATAAATGACGTTTTGCTAAGAGGAAAGTTTAAAAACTCTATCACAAATAAAAAGATTTTTTCTTGAGATATCTTGTAATTTTGGTAAAAAGTATAGATTAAGAACAAACTAGATTCTTTGTAGAAGAAGTTTTCCCATCATCTGCAACTTCATTACATAAGAAAATTTGAAATTTGTGATGAAAATAAAGAAATTATGGAAAGAAATACTAAAAGAAAAGAAAGCAATGTTTATGATATTGTAGATACCTATCTCACGAGATTACAACCCCCAAACTTACAACACACACTATCCTCAGAGTGTGAAAAAGAAAGGAAAAGAAGATGTAAACAAGTTAGATTCTCGACAAAGGTCGACTATTTCCCATGGAGACTCGAGCAACATCATAGCATTATTCCCTCAAAGGCAATGATAGTTATCAACGTGAGATTCTTCAATGATAGTGTGGAGGACTCCAATGGTGTACATCTAGTGCAAGATGTAGAAGCCTTAATCATTGGAGAGCAGACATTATTGAGGTCATTGATGCCAGAATCGGGGGGCCTTCCATCTTCTTAGTTCCTGTGAAGCATACCCACTTCCAAATTCTCAAATCACTGGAATCAGGGCTTTTGTACACACATTAGCAATGCTTTCATTATACTACGGATGAGCATAGAATATTTAGAGCCTTCAAGGTCAAAAGAAGTGTCAGAACTATTATAAAGCATGACCTCCCTTTCATGAGTAAAGACAGTAAGCAAGATCCAATGAGCATTGTGAAGAATTGGTATGAAAATATAGTGAGGAATAGAATCATGTAGATGATGAAGAAGGAGATCCTTTTCACTAGAATTAGTTCCCTGGAAGAGATCTTTGACAAGATCAAGGTTGGCCATATAGACATCATCAACATTATGGCAGATAAGAGATTGATAAGCCACCATGAGGCTATTAGATGAACATCCTCGTGGTTGAAGAGTTTCCAGAAGATCATATTTCATGACAAGAAAATCATCTCTACTAAATACCACATGATTACCACCAGGTTTGAAATGTTGCATCAACATCATTAGATAAGAGAAAGTGAGTTCACAACAAGAGTTGTAGTTAAAGTTTTTAAAACTGGGTTCTATAGTTGATATTGGGCCATACATGGGGAACAACGCATGCTCATCTAAGAAATTGAGTATATCAGCAGTCTCTTTAGCCTTTGTAGTTGTTGTAATGGTAGTAGGAGATGGTGTTATCTGCCCTTCTTCTACTTCTTCTCTTTGTAATATATTGTGGAATGGCTCCTTAACATGCCTCGAAATAGCAGGTAGAGATCCCGCAAATTCTCACGGAGTTCAGGATCTTGAAAGAACCTTATATTGTGGATTACTTCCATTGCGTAATGTCCACAGAAAGGGGTAAAACCTTCTAGATCCAGGATGGAGACAGGTAGTTCATGGTTCATATCTCCCATGACTCTAAGGATGATGAAGGCATTGTCGTTCTTGTCATGGTTATGTTGGTAGGTTAAAGGCGCAATGGCATAACTTGTCCAGTTCGGTTGATAATAGCAGACCTTACGGATAAGCCTTTGCATGTGAATAGGAATGTGATACAACTTTTATGCAGCACGATCTTTCAAGTGCATGTCATAATTTTTCAGCTCTTCAATGCACATTTGAACAATGTGACCTAGCATTTATTTAAATCAACTATGCAAAGCAGCCATAAACCCCTGAAATGAAAAGGTAACAAGATAAGTCTTGTCTTCTTTATCTCGAGCTTATCCTTTATTTGAATTGGTTGGAGCTTTCATTCAATTCTTAAATAAGTAGTTGGACAAGGATGGTGTTGCGTTGTAATCTGGCCAATCCTTATTATTGGGCATGACATCCTCCAGTATGGTCGATGCTAAAACAGTTAACATCTTCTTGCTAACCTTGGTAGGATTGCAAAATATGTTTCTAAAATTAGAATGAGAAAGAGTTATCGAGCCTTTATTGTAGACAATATGGATCCCATCATGTTGATAATTAAGAATGTCCTATAATGCAAAAATATCACGGACAACTAATCCTTTCAAGCAATCAAGATCAGGTTCACTCATCTTCACAGGAAGTTGAGGTGGAAGCAACAATAGTGGTTCTGGAAAGACCAGATCAAATAATATGGGCAGTGTTGTTGACAGAACAGTTGAGAGATCCCACACATCCTCATTATAAGAAGCATTCTCAATATCTGAAGGGTTGTTAGCATTTGCCTCTATATCCATATTGGTAGTGTGTTGGATAAAGAAATATCCTCTTCGGATGTATATTGACTGAAGAGGGAATAGATCATGCTCAGATTGAGCATAGCTTCCTCCATTTTCTTTATCATATCCTTTTCAAAAGAATCACAAGATGGTAGAGATGGAGGTGGGATGTTCTTTGATGGGTGAACATAAATATCTTTGGATGGACTGATAACTGGTGCAGTGACAATGGAAGGTAATCCACCAGGTTGCAACTAAGGGATGTTGTCTGATTGCGAAACTTTATTGGTCCCCATAATTGACTCTAAGACATGGAAGATAGTTTGATTATGTTGTTCTAGTTGGCTAGCAGCTGCATTAACACTTCTTGGAATATAATTATTTCCTTGAGAAGAAGAAAATAGGGAAGAATAAGCTTTAGCATAACGAGCATGAGTTTTACAACATTGTTCACGTCGAAGAGTGTGTTGGTCTTCTCTAAGCTTGTGATCATTCTCCTATCTTGTAATGTGCAAAAGAATATGGTTTTGTACCATCAGAATTTCATTAAGATGGCGCTCAAGAGTTTCCATATGGTGAGGAAGATTACCAAGCTCACTGACTCATTGATCCAGGGACTAGACCTATCTAGCTATATTATGCACATCCTTCTAAAGATTAGGAATAGTAGTCATAGTTGTAGTTGTGACCTTGTTGATGGTGTCAAAAGCTTGTCTAAAAGCTCCTCTTATAGTCTCTGGATATTCATAGCCATATGGAGATGGAGAATGACTTTCTGATCATCAAGTAGTGGAAGGGCGATCATCTTGGTGAGGACAACAAGACAGATCATCAACTACATCTTGTATTTTCCATTTTGATAGTGAGGGAGGGTTGCTTTGCACAGAAATTGTAGCTGGGATGAAGGCGGGTTTCTTTGAGGTGGTTGGAGGATCAACCTCAGTGTCAGAGACATACTTAGGAGAAAACTGGAGTGCATCCAAGTCATTATCAATGATTCTCTCTTGTTCACCCCCCTCAAAAATCTTATACAGAGGTTGCATTGGAATGACAGGTTTACGGAAGACTCAGCCAGATGATGCATCCTATGGAGCTGGCTTGACCTTGTGAGATTTGTTAAGAAGTGACATGATTTCATCCTTTGAATACAGTAATTGTGCTTTGTCATAGTCAGCCAATTCAGGTAGCAGGATTGAGATACCGGTCTTGGTGAACCTGTAGCAGTTGACATTGTTTTGACGGACCAGAATTAAGTACTTTGATCTGATGGGGTTGTCACCTTACATTTCTCTAAAATCTTTGGAAGGAGGGTGTCCATATGTGTGGTAAATAAGGTGAATGACACCACCCATGCAATATTCTTTCTATGGAGTGGAACTGACAAGTAACCACTTGTCTATTAGAAGGTAGTTAATATTGACAGGCGACCATCAATTAGGAGAGATAGCACATACAATTCTTAAAGGTAAATTCTACTTATCTCAAACTTCTGCTTCTTGTGTGGTTGTCTAGGGCATGTTGATTGGGATTGCGACCAGGTGGAAGATGAGGATGGCCTGCAGCAAGGATGGGGTGCCTGGTTGAAAGTGTCCCTGAGGAAACCATGACTGTCATCATCAGAGGAGGTCTATGGGGTGGGTACAACAAAGAAGAAATTGAGTTTCTACACAAAACTGGGTAGACCACGGGGTGGGGGCAAGAACGGGATGATGGCAGTAGGAGGAGACCAATTGTAGAAGGGAGGGGAGAGTCATCGAGGTGGGAGGTAGAAGAAGGGGTTATCGTGGGGTCAGGGGGACATGACGAAATAAGGGAGTGTGTTCCTTCGGTGGATAGCACCTTCGTGCGATGGGGAGTGGCAGAATAGAAGGAACTGGAGGGCGAGAAGGGTGGAGAAGGCACTGTCTCGAAGAAAGCTAACGCAACATTGAAGAAAGGGGACCATAATAGCAGACAGCTAAAACCCGTCATTCATACTGCACCACAACATCAACACAACATTGTACCAACAGATACTTTTTGGTTGTTTTACAGTGATGGCTCAACAAGGTAGTTTTACCTCAGCCATGGGAGATCCATCTAAGACTGGAGACAAACGACCTCATTTTGACCAGCCTTATAATGAAGGCGACAAGAGAGCACGGGTCACTGATCCTAAATCTGCACCTCAAGGCTCGCAACTAGATCTACCCTATTGTGGTTCCTTCTGATCTCACAACACAACACACATAGAGGCATATAAGGTGATGCATCACAGAACCTTCAAGCCAACTAGGTTCATTTCATCATTTGTTCTAGAGGAACTAGGCATCAAGACCCGAGTTAAGGAGCTACTAACCAAGTCCAACTTGTCTTATCTCTGCTTCACCAAACCCGGATCCTATGTAGAGGAGACGATGGAGTTTATATCCTCTATCCTAGAGGTCTCTTTTCGAGAGTTGAAAGTTTGGATCAACAACGTCGATTATGTTCTCACTGACAAGATATTGAACAAAATCTTTTGTAGCTCGAAGGAAGAAGCTGCCACGGAGTCTGAAGGATTTCTTGAGAATCAAGATTCAAACTTCAATGCTTCCAAGTATTAGGCATGATTGACATGACAGAAGAAGTACCAGTCTAGCCAGCCTAAGGCATATGTCGTACATTCTGGATTTTGAAGAATCATGCACAAGATAATAGCCAACTATTTATGAAGTGTGCGAGTACTTTTGTAACATATGGGTTGACAAAATAATGGAGAAATTGTTAGATTAAAATACTTTAAAACATGATATCGGTGGCCTAGATCGATAGGAAAAGATCGATAAGAATTGGATCTTATAGGTCAAAAACTTTGTCGAGCGAGCACGATCGACAATGTTGTCAACCATGCTTTGGTTTGAATTTAGGGTCGATATAAATGAAATCAATCGGCGTAGCTTTGGCATGAGTAGATCCAAAAGAGGTATCACAAAGCCCATAACCGTACGCCTATGATCCTATATGAATTGCTCTTATTTTCTTCTTTTTTCTTGACTGGAACATGACAACTTTGATCTTTATTGACTGAATAGAGATCTATTGGCAAGAATTATTTGAAGACATCGATAACTTTGTCGATCGATAAGATTGGAATACCTGTCGACTGAAAGAGGTGATGGAAAAGGCGAAGTGATGGATGAAGTGTGTCAATCAGGGTGGTCGATCAAAAGGTCGACAAGCATGCAATCAAAAAGACAGGGCTTTGCTTCAATTAGGATGTGGTAATAAAAAATTGTCACTGGTCTTATATTTATATCTGAGGGTTAGAGTTGGTGAAATCCAATCGGGTACCTGGGTGGTGGATCCAGGTCAAACAAAAAGCACTATCGATCGACAGAGTCATGGAGTGCTCGATAGAGCCGTCCACTACTAGATCACCTAAAAAATAAAGCACTACCAAAGTCTATCAGTTGACGGGCTGTTTTTTTATTATGTCGATTAGAAGGATCGACAAGCAGCTAACAAGGCTATCAATCGACACTATCAATTGTGATGTCGACAAGATGTACAATTTAAGGTCGATAAAGCATATCAGAATTTAGTTCTACGGATCATGATGAAGTGATTATCTTCTAATCATCATTTAGAAATCATATGTCCATCTTGATTTATATGGGACTTATTTAAAAAAAATTCTTCAAGAAACAAAATTCAACGAAAAAAACACAATTCTAAAATGACAGAAAGAAAAAAGCTTGGGTTGCCTCCCAAGTAGCACTTGTTTATAGTCTATTATTTGGACTCTTGGACATCTTATTCAGCCTCTGGTGCATCTAACAATATGAAGTCAGATTTTCTAGTGATAGCTTCATCTTCATAATACCTTTTAAGATGATGACCATTGATGGAGAAGGTGTTGGATTTCTCATAGTGAATGTACATCATACTAGAGGGATAGATGGTGACAAATGTGAAGGGCATGAACCATTGGGATCAGAGTTTTCCTAGAAATAGATGAAGTGTTGAATTAAATAAAAGAATCTTATCATATATATATTTCCGCTTGATGCGAGAATCATGCCAAATTTTGGTGCATTCTTTGTAGATTTAGTTGTTCTCATGAGCGTGTAGACGAAGTTCTTCTCACTCTTGAAGCTACAGCAAGTGCTTCTCTTTCATCCGGTCAGCATCTATATTTAGAGTCTTGTTTGCCCAATAGGCTTTGTATTCCAGTTCTAAGGGAAGGTGACATGACTTGCCATAGATAAGGCGATAAGGAGTCATCCTAATAGGTGTCTTATAAGTTGTTTGATATGCCCATAAAACATCATTGAGTTTGTATGACCAATCTTTTTGAGATTTCCCTACTATTTTATCAAGTATCTGCTTAATCTATTTGTTAGAGACTTCTACATAGACAACAATTTGAGGATAATATGGAGTAGATATTTTATGTTTGACTCCATACTTCTTCAGAAGAAATTCAAATTATTTTTCTATGAAGTGTGAACCACCATCGCTGATAACTATTCTAGGAATGCCAAATCTAGTAAATATTATCTTCGTGAAAAGGTGCATGACTATTTTTGAGTCACATGCAGAGGAAGGTATAGTTTTCCACCCATTTGGAAACATAATCAAAAGCTACCAAAATATACTTATTGCCAAAAGATGGTGGGAATGGTCCCACAAAATTGATCCCCCAAACATCAAATATTTCGACTTCAATCCATTCGGCCATCAGTATTTTGTTCCTTTTAATGATGTTCCCAGTGCGCTGACATGCATCACATTTTTTGGTATAAGCATGTGCATCTTTGAAGATGGTCAGCCAACATAAATTGGAATTTAGGATCTTTAGTGCAGTCTTCTCATCACCTAAATGTCCACCATATGGAGTTGTGTGACATTTTTCTAATATAGCACGAGCTTCATCATGATCTACACAATGACGGTAGATGTTATATGCACATTTCCTAAATAGCAGAGGATCATCCCAATAGTAGTTCTTTATGTCAGAAAAGAACTTCTTATTTTGATTATATGTCATTCCAGGTGGCAACTGTTGATAGGAGAGATAATTACATAAATTTGTGTACCAAGGAGTGACTTGGTCTAAAGAGTGAATAAGAAAAAGGGACTCATATTGATAGGATTTGTTTATGGGAAGGGGATGGTCTTCTTTGATCCTTATTCATGAGAGAAGATCGGCTTCCTTATTCACGAGAGAAGATCAGCCACGGCATTGTCTGATCCCTTTTGGTCGATTATCTAATGATCAAACTCCTACAACAGAAGAGCCCACCAGAGGAACCGAGGTTTCGTATCTTTCTTTTGCATAAGATACTTGATTGCACCATCATCATTATAGATTATTACTTTCCCTCCTAGGAGATAGGACCTAAACTTGTTGAAATCACATACAATAGGCAACATCTCTTTTTTGCTGGTTTTATAATTCACCTGGGCTTCATTGAAAGTTTTACTAGCATAGCATATGACATGATGTTTCTTATCTTTTTTCTATCCCAAATTTGCTCCAACAGCATAGTCACTAGCGTTACACATTAGCACAAAAGTAAGACCCTAGCCTAGAGCTTGCATGATAGTGTAGTGTTGAGGGCCTCTTTGAAAGTATGGAAAGTCGTCATACAATCTTAATTACTACATTTACAGCCTCTAATGTCGCTTCCGTTAGCATCACTTAGATAAAAAAAAAAACCGACCTAAGAGGCTAGAACCGAAGCTACAAGTCATTAGAAAAATGTTCGGGTACCGCTTATAGCTACAAGGTCGGTTATTTAGATATAATTGATGCTTAAAAAGACCCACGAAATCATATTTTCACGACACAAAAAACCATAGCATCGGTTTTTTTAGAAAACCGACCCAACATGTTCCCCACGGAGAAAATTTGCTTCATTTTGGCTTCGCGCGTCGAGCTATAGGGTCGGGTTTTAGAAATAATCGTCCTCTAAAGTTGTCTGGATAAATTCAGGTACCACTTATATTTGTTGGGTTGGTTTTCCCAAAAAACCGACCCTGTAGGACCCCTATAGGGTCGGGTTTTTTAAAAAAACGTCCTCTAAAGTGGTCTCTTGGGTCGGTTTTTATAAAAATTCGTCCCCTAAAGTTGTGGGTTGATTTTTTAAAGTTGGGTGTGTTGTGGAACTTAGGGGTCGGTTTTCCCTAATAATCGACCTTGAGGAACCACTCTAGAGGGGTCTTGAAAGGTCGACTATTTTAAAAGACCGACCCCTAAAGTCCAGAACACGCCCAACTTAAGACAAAATTAACACACACCTTAGAGGACGGTTTTTTAAAAAACTGACCCAGTAGGTCAGTTTAGAGGACGGTTATTTGAAAAAACCGTCCTCTAAAGTGACCTACTGGGTCGGTTTTTTAAAAACCGACCCCTAAAGTCCATACACACCCCAACTTAAAAATATCAAAACACAACTTTAGAGGTCGGTTTTTAAAAAAACTGACCCAGTGGGTCACTTTAGAGGATGGTTTTTTCAAATAACTGTCCTCTAAAGTGACCTACTGGGTCGGTTTTTTTAAAAACCGACCCCTAAAGTCCATACTTAAAAAATATCAAAACACAACTTTTAGAGGTCGGTTTTTAAAAAAACCGACCCAGTAGGTCACTTTAGAGGACGGTTATTTGAAAAAAATGTCCTCTAAAGTGACCCCTAAAGTCCATACACACCCCAACTTAAAAAATATCAAAACACAACTTTAGAGGACAGTTTTTTTAAAAACCGACCCTTAAAGTCCACACACACCCCAACTTAAAAAATATCAAAACACAACTTTAGAGGACGGTTTTTAAAAAAATCGACCCAGTAGGTTACTTTAGAGGACGGTTATTTGAAAAAACCATCCTCTAAAGTGACCTAATGGGTCAGTTTTTTCAAAAACCGACCCCTAAAGTCCATATACACCCCAACTTAAAAAATATCAAAACACAACTTTAGAGGTCATTTTTTTAAAAACTGACCTCTAAAGTTGTGTTTTGATATTTTTTAAGTTGGGGGTGTGTATGGACGTAGGGGTTGGTTTTTTCATTTAACTATCCTCCTAGGTATGTGTTCGGGCATCGCCTACCTGAGGGGTCGATTTTTTGCAAATAACCGACCCCTAAGGTGCGGTGGAACCTCCAAAGTCATGCATGCCTTGTTCATTTCCTTTTCACTATCAAAATCTATTTCGACCTTTTTTCTTCTCTCGCTCCTGCGCCGTTTCTCCTTCCGACCGTGTTGTTGCGCCGCCAAGCTTTTCCCAGCTCGTCGTCATGTTCGAAGACTTCCTTGGTGTCTGAAGCTCGCCGCCTCCCACACTTTGACAAATTTGTTCGTGAAGTCGCCGCATCCTCCACGAGCTCCACGAAGGTCACCGCCGTAAGGTCGCCACCATTACAAGTAAGACACCTCCTTCCCGAGCTTGTTCACGAAGCTTGTTGTTGCTGCTCCACCGCCTAATCTCGTGGATTCTGAAGGTGTTGCTGCTACCGCCGAAGGTCGTGGCTTGTTGTTGCTGTTGCGCCACTGTGAAGCCACCGCCGCCACTTTTGAACCCGCCGCCCCACCTTGAAGCCACCGCCCCAAAAGGTAGGGTTTGGTTTTTCCCTAAAATGAATGTGTGGCCACCAATTTCACTCTTAGTCTTTTGGTTTGTCCACATATTTGAGCACTACGGATTTCTACTTCCTTGCAGTAGTTTCGAGTAGTTTCGACGTCGTTCGAAAGTCATCTTTTTGCTTTTCTTCCTGTGCATTTTCTACTTCCACGGTCAACTCTCATTTTCATCTCAGTCGCTCAGGTTAGTTACATTTAATTTTTATTTTATGTGACTTGTAACTCAACCAGTAATATATATATATATATATATATATATATATATGTGTGTTTTTATATCTACATTTTATTATCATTCACATGTAAATGTTGTATTATAGAAATTCACATTAGATTATACATGGGTATTCTTATATTGACACTTTAGGGTTTATAGGTGAGATCATCAATGCATGATGTTAACATAATATATAAATATGAAAATATATTAACTTAGAAACTCATTCAAAATTTACTCATTAGGAATAAACTTTGAATAGTCCCCAGTTTGGGACTGTTTTTGGATATTTAATCTCACTTTGGATGTAACTGTATAATGTATGTTTAGTTTTGAAGAAAATTTCAGTAGGATTTCCTCGTTTGTTCTCTGGGTACATATGTGAGTGGTTATGTTCCATTTACATCGGTGTACTTGGAGAACTTAGGGGAAATGTTGTTGAATTTTTTGTCAAAATGAAACATACATTATACAGTTACTAGTGAGATTAAATATTCAAAAATGGGATAGGTGGTACACTTTTGTGTAGAGCTCTACACAAGTCTCACAAAACAAATTAGACCTTCAAATTATATTAGGTGCAAAAACTAAAATTATAGATTTAGGGAACTCGACCGATCGGTCCAGTTCAGATATGGACCAAATGGTCATCGGTCGAGTTCTTTGAAGTGGAAACTCGGCCGATCCATCAAATAATCCCATATTTCCAGGGATCGGTCGATTTTGCAACTCGGCCGATCAAAAGTCTGTTGGAAATTTTGAGAAATTAGTTTTGGTTGTTCAAACGATAGATTTTTGTATCCCAAACATTTTTCTCATCTTAGTTACAATACAAACCATGTATATAAGTGATTAAAGAAATTGTTCTAAGTTGTTTGAGGCTATTTCCTTATTTGGTCATTTGCATGTAGTTTTGCATGAACTTCATGAGTTTGATTAATGTAGAATTTGATTATTTTCTTGTACCTAACATCTAAAATCAATATCAAATAGATGTGTTAGATACATATGAATGGAATGGTTGAGTCATTATCAAAATATGGGCAATGTGCGATACTTAGGTCAACTATACTATTAATATTAAATGTTTTATATAGTTTTATAATTAATTTTAATGAGATCTAAAAAAATAGATCGAAGTTGGATGTCTATCAAGAACCGTTGCAGTCTAGAGTTTGCCAAAGGTCTTGATGAATTTATCATATTTGCTGAGGAACATAGGAAACTACCTATAGATAGGTTTTATTGTCCATGTAGAAATTGTGGTAACAATTTGAAAGTTGATAATGTTGAGGAAATTAAGAATCATGTCATATGCAATGGGATCATACAAGGTTATAATGAATGGTATTGGCATGGAGAGAAACTGATTCAGGATGATCTGATTCATGATATAGATAATGATGATAATGTCGATGATGAACTGATTCAGGATGACCCAATTCATGATGATATGGTTGATGAGATGCTACGTAGATGTCAGGACAATGTCACTGATCCACCTTCTTTATTTGCAAACATTATCCATGATGCTGAAAAACCATTATATAAGGGTTGTACTAAGTTCACGAGGTTGAGTGATGTGATGCGACTATATAGTCTTAAAGCTCAAAACTGGTGGAGCGATAAGAGTTTCACTTCATTGTTGTCTTTGTTAAAAGAAATTCTTCATGAAGGCAACGAGCTTCCAATTTCAACATATCAAGTAAAGAAAATAATGTGCCCAATGGGAATGGGGGCTAATAAGATTCATGCATGTCCAAATGATTGTGTGTTATTTCAGAAGGATTATAGTGATTTGATAAATTGTCCAAAATGTGGTGCGTCAAGGTACAAGACCACAAATTCAGCTAAGGCTAAAAATGGCTCTCCTACCAAGGTGATGTGGTATCTACCAATAATACCACGATTTCAACGTTTATTTGCTAATAAAGAATATGCACAAATTTTGTCTTGGCATGGGGAGTTAAAGGCCAATGATGATGGCGTCCTACAACATGCATCTGATTCACCACAGTGGAAGAAAATTGATTTATTATACCCTCAATTTGGTCAAGAAACAAGGAACTTAAAACTTGGACTCTGTACATATGGAATGAATCCCTATGGTACATTAAGCAGCCAACATAGCACATGGCCTGTTATGATTGTTATATACAATCTTCCTCCTTGGTTGTGTATGAAAAATAAGTATGTCATGTTGTCAACATTGATATCAGGGCCCAAGCAACCTGGAAATGATATTGATGTTTACCTTCAACCTCTAATTGATGACCTAATGAAATTATGGGTCGAAGGTGTTATGACATATGATGCTTCACGTGAAGAGATCTATACTTTGTGTGCTATGTTGTTTTGCACGATTAATGACTTTCCCGCTTATGGAAATTTGTATGGATATAGCATAAAAGGATACAAAGCATGTCCTGTTTGTGAGGAGAATACTAATTCGATTCAACTGAAACATGGTGGTAAAATCATATATCTTGGACATCAGAGATTTCTCCCACCGGTGCATCCTTATCGAAGGCAACGCAAAACCTTTAATGGGTCAACTGAGGAACGACATGCTCCTATACCTATATCAGGAAATGTTGTATATGATAGGGTGAAACATATTATTAATGAATTTGGAAAGAGTTCAAGTAGTCGTACTCTTGCATTTGACAAATCTCTATACAAGAAGAGGTCAATATTCTGGGATCTTCCTTATTGGATATTTTTGACAATTAGACATTGTATTGATGTCATGCATGTTGAGAAAAATGGTTGTGATAGCATCATTGGTACACTTTTGAACATACCAGGAAAGACTAAAGACGGCATCAAATCTAGAAAAGATTTAGAATTAATGGGTATAAGAAAAGAATTATCAGTGAATATTAGGGGTCGCCGCACATATTTACCACCAGCTTGTTACACTTTGTCAAAATAGGAGAAAAAGACTTTCTGTGAGTGCTTGTATAATATTAAGGTTCCACAAAGATACTCTTCTAATATTTGTAGATTGGTATCAATGAAGGATCTGAAGTTGATAGGTCTCAAATCTCATGATTGGCACACCTTAATGCAAGAAATTTTACCCGTGGCTATTCGATCTATATTGCCGAAGCATGTAAGGTTTGCACTCACAAGACTATGTTTCTTCTTCAATGAAATATGCAACAAAGTCATACATCCCGATACTCTTGATAAATTACAAAAAGATGTAATTGTTACCATGTGTCAGCTTGAAATGTACTTTCCTCCTTCATTTTTTGATATCATGGTTCATCTTGTAGTACATATTACAAGGGAGGTGAAGATGTTGGGTCCAATTTTTTTGCACTGGATGTATCCATTTGAACGCTACATGAGTGTTTTTAAAAGTGATGTTCGGAATCGTTATCGTCCTGAAGGGAGTATTATTGAGGGTTACGTGGCTAGGGAGGTGATGGACTTTTGCAATGATTTTTAAAATTCCAATGAATCTTCTAGCGATATAAAGAATTCCCATCATAGTACTGAATCTTAGTGTGGCAAAGGAACTCTCTGAGCATGGGTGAAAGGAATTAGTCGTGAGTTGTGGGAACAAGCGCATTTGTATATTTTACATAACATCGATGAAGTTAGTAGCTACATCACAGAACACAATGATCTTATCAAGAGAAATCATCCACGATCCAGTTCAATGTGGCTTGCAAGAGAGCATAATCGAACATTTATTAGGTGGTTTGAAGAGAAAGTCTTTAATCAACTATCTAAATCACCGAATAACGTTGCTGAGAACATAAAATGGCTCACCTTTAAGCCAAAAATGGATGTCATATCATATGAAGGTTATGATATGAACGGATTCTCATTCTACACAAAACGTCAAGATGAAAGTAGTGTGGTCCAAAATAGTGGGGTCACTCTTAAAGCTTATTCGTTGTATTTTGCTAGTACCAAAGATAAAAGACCACGCGAAGCTGAGATGTCGTATTACGGCATCATTGAGGACATATGGGAATTGGACTATACAAATTTCAGAGTTCCTATCTTTATATGTAATTGGGTTGATAACAACAAAGGAGTTTTAGTAGATGGATTGGGTTTTACATTGGTGAATTTTGAAAAGATTAAGAGAAGGATGAGCCATTCATCATGGCAGACCAAGCAAAACAAGTATTCTATATAGATGACCCGGCAAATAGAAATTGGTCTGTCGTTCTTCATGGAAAAAGGCAGTTTACTGTGGATCCTATAAATGAAGAAGAATACTACAAAAAGTATGATGATTCCAGCCCATTCTCAGTTGGTTTGCCAACTGTAAATGTTGAAGTTAACAATGATGAATATTATAAACGTCAAGACCATGCTGAAGGAATTTTACTTGACTAACAACTCAACCAATACTAGAGGCATGTATTTTTTAAATTATACATTTTATTATCATTCAAGCACTTGTTATTTTATTTTAAATACATCTTATATCACCACTTGTTCTTTTTATTGTCACTTATGTTTCTTTTATCATCTATACTTGCAGGTGGTTCTAAAATGGCAAGTGAAGATGACCATTTTGAGCATGAGCACCATGAGGATGGTAGTACTGGTGATGCTAAGAAGTGTAGAGGTCCCACACTGATGCGTAAGATGCAGGATCTCAGGGCCAAAGGGGAGAAATTGTCAATCCGGTTTGATGGCACAGGAGCACCTATTGGGGAACATGCTAGTACTTTAAAGCATTACATTGGGGCTACTGTGTGCAGTAAGGTGGCAATTGATATAGAAAAGTGGAATGATGTTTCTGTTGCCTTGAAAGACCTCTTATGGAAAGATATAGCTGTGAGTTGAATTTTGATACTATATTATCATGTTTCTTGTTTATTGATTCTAATTTTTTGCTTGGAAAGATATCCTTTTTGAAATAAAATTATTGCTTCATTTGTATGTATAGGGCATTTTTCATCTAAATGAAAAAGATCACAAGAAAAGAGTGCTACAGTGTTGTCGTGTACGGTGGAGGGCTTTCAAGACCTTTCTCAAAAGGGATTATATGGATGATCCTAAGAAAAAGAAGAAAGAAACGTATACCTGTTTATGATGACATTTGTCGTGTGTCCATCCATCTTGTGTATGATGGAATGGGGGACAAACCACTACCCGTATATAATCCTGAATATAGTACAGTTGGAGAAGCTGAGGGTGCTATGGTGGGTTGGCCTAAACACTTGGTTATCAATGAAAAGGTATATATCTAAAATCTACCATGTTTTTTCATATTTGATTACATATATGAACTCGTGTAATATAAGTATGTAATTTAATTAACAAGTTTGTAAACCAAAAAGTAAAAATTCTACTAGTCATCCTCCTATGCCCAAGCCTTATTTCATTCCCGAGGCTATATTCGACCAATTAGGGAGCAAATGTAAATGTTTGTGTCGATACTTAGCGAACCAAAGATCAGGATCACATATGTTGGTTAATATATCAGAAGATGCAGCTGGGAGGGACTTTGAGAATTATATTTTTCTTGATGATATTAAAGATTTGTGCCAGTATGAGTGGATAAATACTTCAGTATTAGAAGTATGGATAAGGTAAGGATTCGTCAATATAGAAAACTTCAATATATATTTTTAGCTTATTTCTAATATATGAAAGGATTACAAATGTTTTACAGCCATTTATATACTGAGGCGACAAACTTTGATATAAGGAATGTTGGATTCTTAGTTCCTTCAATCACTAGTCAAGTGGAGACACAAATTGAGGATGTGAATGAGTACTTCTGTACCGCATTCAAATATTTTTCTAGTGTGGGAAAGGAAATTATTTTAATTCCTTTTAACGTCAAGTATTATTATTCAATATAATTTTAATATTGAATAAATTTGAAATTCTAATCTTTGTTTATAATTTGCATTTTACTCAGATCTAGACATTGGGAACTAGTGGGGGTTGTCTCAAAATTGATGACTTTCTATTATCTTGACCCAATGGGAATAACATCAAGGAGTCACAAATTGAGATTGCCAACTATGGAGTAAGCATAAATTTAGTTTCTATAAAATCAATTGTTATGCTTCAACATCATATTTCTACTTAGAATTTCTATTTTGACAACTATCGTAATAAATTAATTGATAGGGATATTAAGGCTTTTCGTGAAGGTGGAGGAATAATACTTGCCAAATTAAAGACATTGACGATGAAAAATATTAAGGTAGCTACTTTGAAAGCTTAGTCTTATATATCAACTCTTATATGTGAACCTTTATAGTCTTATCTCAACTCTATTCATAATAGTTACTAACATTAAGTATAATTCTTTATTTGTAGTGTCATATACAAAATTATGATTGGGTTTGTGGCTACTATGTGATGAAATATATGCAAGCTATTGTCAGAGCATCAAATGACAATCAGATTACTATAGATCAGGTAATAAAGAACTAACATCATAAATTTACAAGTGAGATGTACTCATTTTATAAAATATTAGCATGTGCATTTTCTGTTGTAGATCTTTACAAGTCAGGAGCCTTACACACTTGATGAGTTAAATGAATTTCGAGAAGAGTGGTCAGATGCTTTTCTTAATGAAGTGAATATAGCATTGGATTGAATGCATAACTTCATTTGTGTATGCAATCTTGAAACTTATCACTTTTTTATCTGACATAAATTATATATAATATCATCTCAGATTTGCAATCTATCATTGTTAGTATGTGTTATGTGTATGAATGTTAATGTGTTATGTCTCAACTGAATGAATCTATCTTAGACTTGCATGAATGTTAGTATGTGCTATGTATGAGTATGTCTTAACTGAATATGTGAATTATTGTTGTTATGAATATGTGTGGTTTGGAGATTGATATCCATTCAAAATGGATAGGACATAAAAGCTAGCAAATGGCTTTGGAATTCATTTTTGGCTTGCATCATTGCATTTGCAAATCATTTTCTATTGTAGGTTTTGAACTATGTAATGCAGAATTCTATTCTGTAGGTTTCTATTTTGATGATCTGCAGAATTTAAAAAAAATTGAGACTTTAGGGGTCGGTTATTTAAAAAAACCGATGCCTAAGCTCTCTAGGGTCGGTTTTTTTTTTAAAACGACCCCTAAGCTTCAATGCAGATTTTACAGGAACTGGTATGACTTTAGGGGTCGGTTTTTTTGAAAAAAATGACCCCTAAAGTCATACCAGTTCCTGTAAAATCTGCATTGAAGCTTAGGGGTCGGTTTTTTAAAAAAAAAACTGACTCTAGAGATCTTAGGCATCAGTTTTTTAAATAATCGACCCCTAAGGTTAGTTTAAAAAAAATTGAGACTTTAGGGGTCGGTTATTTAAAAAAACTGATGCCTAAGATCTGTAGCTTCAATGCAGATTTTACAGGAACTGGTATGACTTTAGGGGTCAGTTTTTTCAAAAAAAACTGACCCCTAAAGTCATACCATTTCTTGTAAAATCTGCATTGAAGCTTAGGGGTCGGTTTTTTTTATAAAAAAACCCTAGAGAGCTTAGACATCATGTTTTTTAAATAATCAACCCCTAAGGTTATGACTTTAGGGGTCGGTTATTTTAAAAAATCGATGCCTAAGATCTCTAGGGTCGGTTTTTAGAAAAAAAATCGACCCCTAAGCCTCAATGCAGATTTTACAAGAACTGGTATGACTTTAGGGGTCAGTTTTCCTCAAATAACCGACCTTAGAGATCACCTTTAGGGTCAGTTTTTTAAAATAACCGACCCTTAAGATCTCTAGGGTCGGTTTTTTTAAATAATCGACCTTAGAGATGTCGGGATCAGCAGCTCATTTTTGCATACAATAGGGGTCGGTTTTTTACCTCTCTAGGGTCAGTTTTTTACCTCTTAGGTGTCGGCTTTTTTACCTCTCTAGGGTCAGTTTTTTACCTCTTTAGGGTCGGTTTTTTACCACCTAGGCGTCGGCTTTTTACCTCTCTAGGGTCAGTTTTTGTACCTCTATTAGGTCGGTTATTTACCTCTCTAAGGTCGATTTTTTTTATTGAAAAAACTGACCCAACATGGCAATATCTCTAGCAACGGCCACCTAGGCGTCGGCTGAAAAGTGACGCTACATGCTTAAAATAACCGACGCCTCAGGTCATTCCTGTACTAGAAAGACGAATGGTGTATCTTTAATAAGCAGTCTAGATAGAGGTTTTGCTATATTGGAGAAGTCTTTAATGAACCATTGGTAATACCTAGTGTGTCCCAAGAAATTATGAATAGAGGAGACAGTCAAATGAGGTGGGAGTTTAGAAATTGCCTCTATCTTAGTTTTATCTACCTTTATACCTACTTTAGAAATTGTGTGCCCTAAAACAAATCCTTCTCGCACCATGAAATGGCACTTTTCCCAATCAAGAACTAGTTGTTTTTCTTCACATCGTCTAAGAATAAGAGATAGATTCTTCAGACAATCTCCAAAGGATGTCCTGTAGATTGAGAAGTCATCCATAAAGACTTCCATAATTTCTTATATCAGATCAGAGAAAATGGCAAACATGCACCTCTAAAACATGGTTGGTGCATTACATAGGCAAAAAGACATGCTACAAAAAGCATACGTCCCCTATAAACAGGTAAATGTGGTCTTCTCCTGATTGTCTAAATGAATAGGTAACTGATAGAATCTTGAGTACCCATCCAAATAGTAGAAATGTGAAGAATGTGCCAATCTCTCCAAAACTTGGTCAATAACTAGGAGGGGAAAAGGATCCTTATGAGTAGTTGCATTTAGTAACTTGTAGTCGATGCACATACACCATCTCATTATTGTGCATGTGTCTAACTCTTTTTCGTCATTATATTTGACTATAGTCATGCCTCCTTTCTTTGGTATGACATGTACTGGGCTCACCCAGTTTTTGTCGTTGATGGCATATATTATACTTACATCAATGAGTTTGATGACTTCCTTG
The DNA here is from genome assembly GCA_963693085.1 of Alisma plantago-aquatica. Taxonomy (NCBI): domain Eukaryota; kingdom Viridiplantae; phylum Streptophyta; class Magnoliopsida; order Alismatales; family Alismataceae; genus Alisma; species Alisma plantago-aquatica. The sequence goes on from OY856409.1 coordinate 327,162,511, forward strand.
TGTACTACTTCTCACATCTTGTCATTAAGTTTCCTTTGACCTTACACATGTGGTTTTGCACTCTCGTCGAGGTTGATCCTATGCATGCAAATTGTTGGACTTAGGCCTTTGATATCATCAATGCAGTATCCAAAATCTTTCGACCTGACTCTAAGTTTGGACAAGAGTAGTTGTTGTTGTTGTTCAAGAGACAGTTGTGTGTTGATTATTATAGGGTTCCTCATTTCATCATCTAGAAATTCATATTTTAGACCTTTGGGAAGGGGTTTAAGTTTTGGAGGAGGTCATCCTACAGACACATCCTTTTGTACTCGCTGAAGGGAAATGTATTTTACCATTTTGATGGTCCCTTGAAATTCTTCTTTGTCTGCAGCTTCCAGGTAAGCTAAGATCTCCTAAACTTCAACATCCTCTATCCCTGAAGTAGGATTTATCAAAGCTCACATTAAAGGATTGACTATAGCATTGTGATCCTGAATCTCTGCAAAAAGCTAGTTATAATAGTCGGTGAAATAACTTGTCTCTATTGGATAAGGGCCCTTCATGTGGTCGAGGATGTGGAAATCAATAGATTCATTTCCTACTCTTATGCTAATCAATACATATGCAACATCTATCAAATGGTGTGTTGTTGAAAGAAAGGGTCACCCAAAAATCATTGGGCAAGTAGGTTCTTCTATGCATCTATTATTACTACATCACATGGAATAAAGAAGTTTTTGATCCTAAATGGGACACCCTCCATGACCCCAAATGGTTTGGCGTAGGAATCATCATCCAGTTGAACTTACATATTGGATTTGATGATGTTTCTCAGTCCCAACCTGGTGGCCAAGCTATAGGGCATGAGGCTGATGTTGGCCCCCAAAACTACAAGACCATATCGTGTTGACTTATCTCCAATAAGGAAATGTATAGTGTAAGCTCCAAAGTCTTTTTGCTTTATAGGCATGGTTGATTGATAAAAGGTAGATGTCATCCTTGGGAGACAGACTGTCTCCACCTATCCCCTCTTTCTTTTCTTTGTGATGAGATCCTTCAAGAATTTGGCATATGTAGGCATCTCATCAATGACGTCCAACAGAGGAATATCCTGGTGGATTTTCTTAATGGCATCAAAGAACTTGGTGTATCTCTTTTCTAGTTGTGATTTGAGGAAATGATACATAAAAGGTGCCCCTGACGGAACCTCTAGTGTTCTCAATGAAGGAATGGAGTTGGTTGTCCCTTGTGACTTCTTTGTTATTGGGACATCTTCCTTAGTGGCTTCTTCTTCAACAATCAATTCTTCTTACTGAGTTTTAGAGGATGTATTTCTAGAATGGAGGGTGGCCATCTTTGTAGTTTCATTCTTTGGATTTTTTTCAGTGCTCAAAGGGAACTATCCTACTGGGCGTCCGATTGAGGCTGCTATAGACACCAATTGTTGATCAATGTCCCTATTGTAAGATTGTAGATCACTAATCTGGGTGTTCATGTTACACATTTGTGTATGCATGTTTGCAAGGATGTTGTTGTTGCTCACCACACATTCCCCTGACCTTTCAGTTAAGGATTCTAGATCAGATGTAGATTTATGGTATTGTTGGAAAAAACTTCCTCATTGTCCATTGAAGTTTCCTTGAGGTTGAGGTCTATTTTACTGGAATCCGAGTGGAATTCCTCTTCCCACGGCTTGCCCTTATCCCCTACTCAAAGTTTGGGCTTATTGATTCAGTTGATATGAATTCTCTGATGCTGAGGTATTCCCATTGAAGAAGTCAGGATGATCCAAGGCGTTTGTAATTGACATATGACACATTTTATGTTTGTGTGTCATCTGCTTCATGAGTGTAGATACAATGGTCTACACCGTGACCACCTTCTCCAGAAGTGACTAACTTTATGGTTGCTTCAGTAAAGTGCCTTGAATTTTCCTCCTTCGGATTTTGGACGTTGGCTGCCATCTTGTCGAATTTGTTGTTGAGGTTTTCCAGTAACCCTGAGTCGAGAGAACTACTGCTAACAACAGACACGGTTGCAGTATAATTTCTTTTGTAGTCTCTTCCAGCTTGGAATTGTGCCATGTTGTTGATGATCTTCTTTGTAGTCTTTGCATCGTGCTTCATAAAGTCACCACCAGCTACAATGCTTAGAGATGTCCTTTCTGTCGATGTAATACTTTCATAGAAGGTGGTGACAATAAATCCTTTTTCATACCAATGGTGTGGACAATCTCTCAAATATTCTTGATATCTCTCCCATGCGTCATACAAACTTTCTAAGGGTTTCTTCTTGAAGTCAGTAATCTTGTGCTTACAACTGATAGTCTTCTCCACAGGATATAATTTGTTCATAAAATTTTTAGATAGTTGTTGCCAAGATGTAACCCCCTTTTGAGAAAGGTACCATTGTAGGGCTTTGTCCTTGAGAGAGAAGAGAAAACCCTTATATAAATAACTTCTTGAGGAACCCTTTTCATCTTTAAGGTGTCACATAAATTTTTTAAGGTGTCGATATGATGGTAAGGGTTTTCCTCCATAGAATTTCCTCCAAACATCTGATTTAGAATCATGCTGATGAATCCAGGCTTCAATTTGAAATTACCTGTCAGTATGTGAGGAAAAATAATAGGGTCTCTATTACCATTTACGCATCATGTTACTAACGAGTGAAGAGAGGGCTTATTCTCATGATCAGCGGGTGGCTCCAGTGCCACCACCACTGGTTTGATGAGGAAGATATCTACCTCTGGAAATTCAATAGGAAACTCCAGGGTGGACTAGAAATTATGTTTAACTACCTATAGACTAAATATTGAATGGATTGGAGTCTAAGACTGGAAATGTAAGCAATATTTTGGCAAATAGATAACTTTAAAAGAATGCTAGTAAATGTTTTTTTATAAAGTTTAGAAGCAATGACTAGTGCTAATTAGACCACAAGTTCTTAAAGATTATCTGTTGCCTTATCCCTGACAACGACGCCAAAATTCGATCACTCTTTTTCTGGGTCAAAAGTGTAAACATGATTGTCCAGTCAAAGATACCCGACTTTAGATTTATACCTGACTAAAAAAGACATTTGCAACCAAATACAGAGTCTATTACAGCAGTACGGGGTCGAACACAGGGATAAGGGGAATAACATAATAGATATGTGAGACCTTGGTAGTCTAGTCTAACCAAAAGAATAATTTGATAGTGTTTTGTGAAGGGATGGATTATCCTAAACTAAGAAATAATTATAAATTAAAAAGAAGAAAAGAAGAAAAAAAAAGATAATTTAGGAGAAATCATAATTGAAAGGGACTTAGATTGGGTTCCACCAATCAAGCCAACCACAACCATGTAGAACCTTCACTCATATTTTATATATATTCTCTACTCAATTTGCAAACAACCATAGGCAATCATATGTTCCTTCCTTCTCTCGAGATCCTGACATATTTCTACCTAACGATGTTATCTCTCTCAAGGTATTAACCAAAAGACCAAGGGAAGAACTGTATGACTTTTTGTAATAGAAACTCCTCACTCTTGTGTATTGTTACTGTCATATACTCTAGATCTAGTTGAAATCATTCTCTCAAACAATATTCATATCAAATATCAGAAGGGGGTAGCTAATCATCAATCAACGCAGTAAAATAAGAGTATAAGAACAAAACTTTTAAAGAACATATGCCATAAAATAGAAAGATGAACAATTACATGGTTGGGAGGCCTAACGGCTACTCCCAACCAAAGTTATGGAGTTTAGCCATGCATGGTAACAAAAACGAAGGGACTACAAAATGAACAAGTCATGATAAGCAAAGGAAAAGGAAGGATCGGTACAAAGGTAGATAAAATGATCGATCTACCAACCTCTCAGTTGATCAAGCAAGTGGTCGACATGTACATTTATTGGATCAAGGGCTCTAGAGGGGGTGAATAGAGCTTCACAATTCTCACAAAATGGATTAGACCTTCAAATTATATTGAGTGCAAAAGCTAAAGCATATATCCAATTTAAAGTCCTAACTTACAAGCATAGAAGGGATGAGAGACAATGATAGCATACACTTGGACAAAGTGGTTTAGAGTGGTTCCACACTTCAAATTAGAAGTGAGTCAGTCCACTACCTAGAGGTGGTTAGTCTCTAGGACTTTGCAACCTTGGTACTCTTATATTCATTCATAAGATTACAAGTCAAAACCACATTCATCTAAGGACTTAATACATCAAGCAAGGATCTTCAACCTACCAAAGGAACTTACCCACTTGAGCAAAGGAGTTTTCAGCCTTCAAGAAGGACTTACCAACTCCATCTTCAAGTCTTTGGCCTTCCAGGAATTACCTATCCTTCTTGAACGTCCTCCTTGCCTATCTCCTTCACTCGGAGATCTTAATCACCATGCTTTCTTCAACCTTGAATAATAGCAACTCATTCTACTTCACTTGGAGAAGATCCTCAAACCTTTTCTTCAATGAGGAAAGGGGGTAATAAGATGGAGGTGGAGAGCTTTACATGGATACAAAGGATAGCGCTCTTAAAAGGGATCCTAACTCACTCATATTCACAGATTTGAATTGAAAGTAGAGAGAGAAAGGGGCTCAAAGGGGCACATCACTCTCAACTAGGCTAGGACCAAGCTATGCAATGAAAGAGCAAAATTAGGATGAAGCCCAAGGAGTCATATTTACAACTTGCAATGGATCTATTTTGGGTCCCAACACATCTCCAATGGTTGGATCTACTTTTTTTGCATTTCCAGTACAGTCCAATCGGTCGAGTTTTCATAAAGGTAACTCGACCAATCCACTATTTGACAAAGCTGATTTTTGAACTGTCGGTCGAGTTTGTCTGAGGAAACTCGACCGATTGACTAAAATCAGTTTTTGATTGAATGGTTGATCGGTCGAGTTCTGTGAAGTGTAAACTCGACCGAATCATCCAGATTCCAAAATCCACACAGATCGGTCGAGTTGGTAACTCGACCGACAGAGTGCCTGTGACAAATTTTAAGGATTTCAATTTGGATGATCAAACTGTGGATTTTTGTGTCCCAATCATATTTCTCATCTTAGTTACAATACATAACATGTATACAAGTGATTACAAAAAAATTTCTAGGTCATTTGGGGCTATTTCCCAAATTGGTCACTTGCAAATCTTTTTGCTTGAACTTGATGAGTTTGATACATGTAGATTTTGATTCTTTTCTTGTACCTAATGCCTGAAATCAATCTTAAATAGATACATTAGATACATATGAATGGAATGGTTGAGCATTATCAAAATATGGACAATGTGTGACACTTAGGTCAACATTCTCCCCCTGTTTGACAATGACAAACCATTCCTCAACATATTGATAAGAATATGAAATTTATACCTTTGCCTTGAGAATTGCAAGGGGGTGCATGTTTGAACAATCTGAGTTTCTCCCCCTCAATTCATGTTTACCTATGCATGCATGGTTAGTTAAACAACAAGCAAGCATTGCACATATATAGTCTATATGATTCTTAAACAAGTCATGTTAAATTTCAGTTTAGTGGACAAGAAAAGAAGCATATAAGTAATAAAACAATATGTTTGAGCGATTTCTCCCCCTTTGTCATCTCAAAAAGGTAGGGGCATAGAAGATCTCCAAAAGCATAGGTCTTCTCCATAAGCAATACAAACCACAAACAAAGATCACCGCAAGCTCAAAAATAGACAAGCACAGAGGGAAACACCAAACAACAGTCATAATCAAAATATGGTAGAAACATACTCCAACTCGTAAGATATGATAGATCAATGAGTCACAGTACATAAAAATGAAGATTACAACAGTGAAGGTGTTCTCACATATGTGAACTAAAAGCAACATACATAGCAGAAAATGAAAAATATTACACCTCAGATGATGTGCCTAATGTCATAAGTACAAAATAGTCCAGTAAGATAATATGATCAGCATAGATGACTAAAAACCTAGACATCAGACATGTATATCATCTATATCTATATGGTCATCATCAACTGCCTCGAGTCAGTAGTCCTCATCACTATCTAAAGGAGCAACATGAGTAGCCTCGTCTCTAGATGCTCCAGCGAAGCCATCACCAGAACCATTAGAGCCACCACTGTCATCGTCCTCAGTGGCCTCCTCATCAGCATCCTGGTCTGGCATGTCCACGTCAGGTGAACCATAGCCACGACCCTGCCATCTGACGTTCTACTCGGCCCAAGACATGTCAAGTGAGTGTAACTCATTGGCCTCTGGGAAGGAAGGAGTAGAAGAACTGATGTTGGTGAGTAGGTCAGCCAAGCGACCAGTGGGAAGGGGTAAAATCGGGTACTCGGGTCCACCAGTAGAGGGATTAGCGGAAGCAACATGGGGTGGAGCTGGGAAGAAGTGATTGTATGTGTGGGAAGCATAGTCACCACTAGGATAGGGTTGGTAGGTTTAGTAGGGATGGTTTCAAGATAGGTTCATGGTCGACATAATCTGGCAAAGGTCCTGGTGTAGATGTTATTGGACCTGTAGGTTATACGCCTACTGATGCATCATATAACCCATAAGGGTTTCATTTGACACATTAAAGGAGGGGCGACTAGACTGTGGAGGGCTAGCTGGTGGAGGTGCCGGGGTGGAGGTCAAGGTGGAGGCTCTGGGTGTGGTAGAGGCTGGGGTAGGAACACTCTTGAGAAGTGTGGTCTCACTGATGTAGACTCCCTTTCTTACAGGTTTGTAGCAAAAATCTTGAAAGAGAGACTTGACAGTGACTTTGTGAAAAAAGGCCACAAATCAAGGCTGGATAAGGAGGATGGGTGCCTTGAGTGTTCTTGCCAGAGTCAAAGCAAGTCATGTGGTGAAGGATATATCGGGACCACTTGACTCCGACATTCTTAAGGATACAATACATCATAACTGCAGTAATACTATAATGTCTGACTGATTCTTCTTGGGATGAATATTGCAGTTCACCAGGATAGGATGTGGTTTCTAAGGTCTAGGGCAGAGGATGGTAGGGTTCCCTTCTTCCTATATGGAAACTAAGGTTTCTTCAGGTACATGTGAATCTTAGATAGGTCAATGTCGAGTTTCTTGTAGAAATTCTTAGGATCCAAAAGGTTGAAGTACTCATGGTAGTCACGCCTTTAGGAATCAATCTCCTCATCACTGTTGAAAAAGATATTAAGGGACTCTTCGAAGATTTGAAACTTCTTACCAGCTATTATCGAGGTAAGAACTACCTGAATGTCAGGAGGGGGAACTCTAGTGTCGTAATTCCACTGTAGATTAGTGTAGAATTCATGAACCGCTTTCATGCTCGTGAGGGCATTGTCGTAGCACGTGCATTCAACACATAGAGTGGATAGGTGGTGATTGTATAGGATGGTAGCTACCCTTTCTAGCATAGCTTGCTTGATCAGATTAGGCTCATAAAGAGGTTAGAAAGGAAAGGGGCTCCTAGGGAGGAGGTCCTTGTACCGATTCACAGCCTCAGAGGAGATGAAGAATGTATCATCAAAAGGGACGAGCCTAGAGGATGAGGAAGAAGAGGGAGCACCAGCGAGAACAACACGTTTCTTCCTTTGGGATGCCATGGAGATGAGAATGGAGAGGAGGAACAAGCAATCCGGCAGAAACAACACCACTAAAACAGTCAGCAGACCTAAGGGAACATGGAACAAGGTTAAGGAGGTCACACAAGGTCGGATTAGGGCTAGGGAGAGGAGGGTCAGGGCTAGGGTTGAGGGAGGTGGAGTTGTTCTTGAGGATTCAATCGACTTTTCTCTAATTAAGAGGGAGAAAAGGCAGCCGAATCGAGATATAAGTTGCAGCTCTGTCGTCGATCGGTTGAGTTTTATCCTGGGAAACTTGACTGGTTGCAAAAAGCAAGCCCTTAGCCTCGATCGGTTGAGTTAGCAACTCGACCGATGGTCAACTTGACCAAAAACTGACATTTTCGATTTCTAGCCACATGCATGCTAATCAAATTTATTTTGCTAGTCCATTATTCATATTAAGTATATTTAGGCACATTCCATTCATCATTGGATACTATTTAGCGATAAAAACCCAAAATTCAAAAAAAATACCCAAAAACAAGCAAAACTAAGAATAACAACAAGCAAATTTTATCAATTTTAGGCAAGCAAGGTGATTTAAGCATGAGCAAGACATATAGAATAAAAGCAACTAGCTAGATAACATGTGAGACAACCCGACCGTAAATCAGGCCATCATCGGATAATGATTAATGTGGAATAAAACATTAGTAGTGGATTAACAAAAATCACTAAAAATGAAAACCATTTGCAAAGAGATCCATTTCCAGGAAACTCTTATAACCAGAACCAAAACATTATATATACATTTTGGTCCACAAAGTACATACCATGTACCTTCTTTTCTTGAGGATTACATACAACAGTTGCATTATTAAATCTACACATAAGCAACATAAAACCTCAAGGCATTCAATGCCAAAATCTCAGATCGATCATAAAAGCACTAACTACTGACTCTAAGGACTTGAGAGTACAGAGACGACACATAGGACTCTTATCTACAAGACACGACAGTTAGTATCTCCACCTGAGATGTTATTGTCATCCTTGTTGTTGTTGTCCTTCCCCTGCTGTATGGTTTCTACCTCCTCATCTTCGTCCACCCAAAAAGGTTGGATCCCACGGGGGTGAGACAATTGAAATTGTCCCAGCGAGAGATATAACTCTCTTCCAGAAACATTATTATTGTAGATAAATAGTGATAAACTGAGCAGAGGATTCTTTTTATTAATAAGCAGGATAAATCATTGTTTAAGCAGAATAGAGCAATATCATCTTTTAAAGCATTACAGCTATGTATTATAAAGTAGTAAATCATCTATCCATTTTAATAAGGAATATGAAGAACATGTATAACATCTATCCATTCAGGATTCAGTAAGCAATGTAACATCAATCAATGATTTCCATATTTCAACCTTAAGAAAATATGTTACATGGCTGATTACATTTTTCAATCATTCTTATGCCCTGAGGAAGTGAGTCGTACTGCTCAAATCCAACCTTCGGTTGAGAAACCCAAAGTTGGTGCCATACAAGATCAAAGGAAGAGCCAGACTCCACGATCTCATCCGTCTCGGTCAGTGCGAGACCACAAGAAGGACCACAGTCTCTTGCTTAAGTGACCTCAGTCACAGGGTTAGCTCTCATAGGCTACCCATTCTCTAGCCCGCCTTGGTACATGTCTCGGCTCTAGTAAATCTGAGCCACGGGCCAATTCACCATGCTCTCTGAGCCATGAATGCATTCATGCTCCATCACACTGAGTCATGGGCTTGTTCACCATGCTCTTATACATATCTTGAGTCTACAACCAAAGTTGCACTCTAATCCTCCTATTTTCGGCTAGGAGAAACCCCACATATTCAAAAATATATGCTCCGGATTAACCTGTAGGAGAATCCATTTCACCATCACCAGCTACTGACGATGATGGATCTATGGCCAGGGCTCTACATGGTAAAATTCCACTTGATTATTTAAGTACATTACCATATTCTTTTAGCATTAGTCAAGTTTTCAAACAATATTTATTATGAAAAATGCTACAAAGAAAACATGTAATACTTCTATCAAGTACTTTTCAAAACTTTATAGAACCTTGGGATCTCAATCCCTTATCTCATTACTGGGAATTCACATTCCTCAACAATACCATCATCATGCCTACTGGATCTGGGTATTCAAACCCTTAGTTCATCACTGAACATGGTTATCACTATCCAGGTAACTATTACCTCCAGGTCATCTGACCAAGGTATTCATGATACTTGTTATACAGGCATCTCACATAGTTCAACAGGCATATTAAACTTCTTGTCACCTTTCACTAGGCAACAAATAAAATAATGTCTCACAAGGCTCATTAACATCATAGATCATACCTGGTTATGCTCATCATATCATGATACATGCATGGTTAGTATGCTTTATAACAATCATATCAATTACATATCAACTTTATGTAATACAAAGATAACATCATTATTCCCTCATTAGGGTTAGGGTTTACCATTTTTATCAATTAGGGTTTCTCATACCATCACCCTATATTAGGGTTTCACATAACATCACCCTATATTAGGGTTTCACATAACATCACCCTAAATTAGGGTTTCACATAACATCACCCTACATTAGGGTTTCACATAACATCACCCTATATTAGGGCTTCACATAACATCACCCTATATTAGGGTTTCACATAACATCACCCTATATTAGGGTTTTATGATTACCTCATTAATCCAAACCCTAAGTCAGTGCTTCCCCATATCTTGGAGAACATAACATTATTTAAGTATTAAATCATACTTGTCATTGTTCCATGTTCTAGGAACACACATCACCATCATACCTTATTCAGTTGACTTAACCTTTCCCTATGAACATGCACCTATGCTTATGATAGTATATTTGGATTTATTACTTTCATAGGCATTGAGTAATAATCACTCTAATTATACCAATCACCTAAGTACTTTAGAGGTACTTCCATTTGAAATCAACCTTGAGATATTCTTCAACCACTTATGGGATTATTAGTACTTACAAAATTGGAATCAATTGGACCTTCAAACGGTTTGGACTCATTGAACCTTCAAATGTTTTGAGACTGTTTAGACCTTCAAACGGTCTTGGTCTAAAACCTTCAAACGGTTTGAAGACCGTTAGACCTTCAAATGGTCTGCCCTAAACCTTTAAACGGTTTGAAGACCGTTAGACCCTCAAACGGTCTTGGTCTCAACATCCTTAAATGGTCTGAAGACCATTAGACCTTAAACAGTCTTGACCTCTTGCTCAACAAACGGTTTGAAGACCATTAGACCTTAAACGGTCTTGAAGATTGATCAAACCTAAATGGTTTGAGACCGTTTGATCCTCAAACAGTTTGAAACTGTATGGTCCTTAAATGGTTTGAGACCGTAGTCAAATCAACTTTGAAACCGTTTAACCCTAAATTAGGGTTTCAACATCAATTGATCTAGGGTTTTGATGTCAATTGATTTTGACTCTAGGGTTTGGTAACCAATTGAATTTGATAGTTTGAAGTTATTAGATCATGAGACCAATTGATCCTTGAATCTATTGAAACTATTTGGTCTCTAACAGTTTGAAACCGTTTGACCTCTAACGGTTTTGAAACTGATTGGTCACCAAATGGTTTGAAATTGTTTGGTCTCTAACGGTTTGAAACCGTTTGACCAACCAAATGAAATTGTTTTCTTTTAATTTTCTTGAGGTGTGTGTTAAGATGATTCCTTCATCATCAAGCTTCATATCTATGAATTCTACTGCCACATATATGATGAATTCATCAATTATTCAAGAAGGAAATAAAAAACCAACATATGATGAGAATTTGAAATCAATAATAACATTGATGGGTTCAAGTTATATAAACCGCCTTCAAAGTAGATTCAAAGCTTCAAGCTTCTCATCTATAATGGTGAAAGAATCTCCTTCAACTAGCCAAGGTTCATTTCCAACTCTTTGGATGAAAAAGATATCCAAGGTTGAGCATTGGATGGAAGAAAGAAGAAAATCAATGTTGAAATCTGATTTCAACCATCAATCCAAGGTTGAAGATGATCATGGAGCTTACCTTTAGCTTGGGGAACATTTTCCTCCTGCTCCTAAGCTCCTTGGTCGTGATTCAAAGCAAGGGAAAGAAAGTGGTTTGCAAAATAGCCTTTCAAGTAAGGAGAAGATCGAGTACATATAATTGATTTTCTAGGAGAGAAAGTAGAAGAAAATTCATCCACTTTCTTGCCACATGCCCCCTCCACTTCCTTGCTTCTGAATCCAACTTCCTTGCCCTAAATATCCTCTCAATTATCCTTGAATTAAAAGAAACCACTTTAAGCACCTTAATCATTATAATACTATTATCCATTTTTAGTGGACATTACATTTTAATTAACAAATGTGAGTGGATTTCTTCACCTACTTAGGATATTTTGGTGCAACTCAAGGAATTTGGACGTCCTCACACTATAGGATTTCAACCACAGCCTTTTTAGTTGATGGGCACTTCAATTAATATATTTATTTTTGCTACAAAATAAATTAGGGTTTTCAATTATGCTTAAATCTTGATTATTTTATTATCAAGGCCATCTCTCCTCAAATGTGGTTCAAACAAGACACCCTTTCTTTTTCTTTTCTCTAAATGATATCAAGAAACAATAGGGACATAATAGAGGTGGTATTTTACATATCCAACCCTAGGTTTTGGGTAAATTGCAAATTACACCAAAACTAGCATTCAATACACAAGCATTACTCAAAAAAGCTCCTTCTTGGAACTTAGGCTTGTGGAAGCCATACCTCAACATCATTCTTATTCTTATGATACTATAACACTTGAGGAACATTTATCATGTAACATTTGCAAGGTAACCCCTTTAATTGGGTAAATTGCACTTTAGTCCAAAACATGTAAAATATTATTTCAACATTATTCAAATAGGACCAAAATTGAAACATAAGATCTCCTTTAGTCTTAATTATTACTTTTCAAAAGATAAAGACAAGAATATAAATGACTTACTTAAGCAAAACTTCTAGGGTTAGGCCTTAACCCAGGTCAGGGATGTTAGAATTATCCACCCCTAATAGGGATTTTGTCCCTGAAATCATCAAGAGAAAAGAGAAGGGTACTTCCTCCTCATCTCTTCCTCCAGCTCCCACGTAGCCTCCTCAATGCCATGATGATGCTAGAGAACTTTCACAAGCATTATGTCTTTCTTTTTCAACTTTTTGATTCTTCTATCAAGAATCATCATTGGTCCTTCTTCATAGGATATATCTTCATTTAATTCTACCTCCACAGGTTGCAAAACTAACTCTGTGTTAGGGTGACACTTTCTCAGCATGGATATATGGAATACTGGATGCAATCTATGTAGTTCAGGTGGCAACTCCAACTTATAGGCTACCTTTCCAATCCATTCATTGATTGGGTAAGGCCCCATAAATCTAGGAGCTAACTTACCCTTTTTCCCAAATATAAGAACACCTTTCCAAGGTGAGACTTTGAGATATACTATGTCTCCAACTTGGAATTCTAAAGGTCTTCGCCGTTTATCAGCGTATGACTTCTGTCTATCCTGTACAACCTTTAATTGTTGTTGTATTACTTTAATCTTCTCAGTTGTCTGTTGCACTAATTCAGGACCCAAAAGTTGATATTCCCATGCAGCATAATGGAGATCTACAATGTCTACCATATAATGCTTTATATGGTTCCATATCAATACTGTGTTGATAACTATTATTGTAAGCAAATTCTATTAAGCTCAAGTGTAGATCCCAACTTCCTATAAATTGAAGGACACATGCCCTAAGCAAATCCTCTAAGGTTTGTATAGTTCTCTCAGATTGTCCATCCGTCTGTGGGTGAAAGGCGGTACTGAATCTTAACTGTGTACCCAAAGCTTTATGTATTCGTTCCCAAAAATGACTCGTGAACTGGGGACCTCTATCAGAAATAATTGTGGCTGGAACCCCGTGTAAATGCACTATCTCATCTATATAGATCTGTGCAAGTTTCTCAGTAGTATAGGTTGTTTTGACAGGAAGAAAATGTGTTGAATTAGTCAACCTATAAACTATCACCCAAATGGAATCATGACTCTTGGTTGTTCTGGGTAAACCAATCACAAAGTCCATGGTCACGTGATCCCATTTCCACTGTGGTATAGGTAAAGGTTGCATTGTTCCTGCGGGCCTTTGATGTTCAGCTTTAACCTGTTGACACACTGGACACCGCATAAAAAACTCAGCTACATCTTTCTTCAAACCAGGCCACCAATACATATCTTTCAAGTCATGATACATTTTGGTGCTCCCTAGATGCATTGCATACATAGATGAATGAGCTTCCTCTAAGACTAACTTCCTTAAGTCATTGGCATCAGGTACTACCATCCTACCATGGTAACAGACTACCTCATCATCTGACTCATGAAACCCATCCCATTTCTCACTACCATACTCTGACATGATCTGTTGAATCATAGTATTAGCCTGTTGTGCCTCTTTGATTTGTTGTTTCATAGTAGGTTTTATGTGCATCTCAGCTAATAGTCCAACTAATAAGGATACTTTAAGATGTACATTGTTTTTCCTTAAAGAGACAAGCATGTATCATTTAAAGCACACTAAAGAGTTTAACTGTGCCTTGTCTATGATTGGTGACGATGATTTTCTACTTAGTGCATCAGCCACTACATTATCCTTTCCTGGATGATAATCAATTATACAATCGTAGTCCTTGATTAACTCCATCCAGCGGTGTTGTCTCATGTTCAACTCATGTTGTGAAAATATATATTTTAGGTTCTTATGGTCTGTGAAAATTTGGAATGTCTCTCCATAGAGATAATGTCTCCATATCTTCAACACATGAACCACAACAACTAATTCGAGATCATGTGTCAGATAATTTTCCTCGTGTTTCTTACACTATCGAGAGGCAAAAGAAATCACTTGATTATCTTGCATCAACACACATCCTAGACCATTCTCAGAAGCATCACAGAAAACAATATACCCCTTCCCTTGCTCAGGTAACACTAACACAGGTACACTGGCCAACCTTTCTTTCAACAACTGGAAAGAATGTTGACACTTGTCATTCCAGACAAAAGGAACCTCCTTCCTGGTCAACCTGGTTAGGGGTAATGCTACAGAACTGAAGTTCTTAATGAACCTCCTATAGTAGCCTGCCAGTCCTAGAAAACTGTGTATCTCCATTGGTGTCTTTGGCTATTCCCACTCCAAGACAGATTCTACTTTTTTAGGATCAATACGGATACCTGAGGCAGATATTATGTGTCCTAGGAAAGACACTTCTAATAACCAAAACTCACACTTACTGAATTTGGTGTATAGCTTGTGCTCTCTCAGTAAAGTCAGGGCCTGACGAAGGTGTTGCTCATGTTGTCGAACATCTTTACTATACACCAAGATGTCATCTATAAATACTTCTATGAATTGATCAAGGAATGGCCGGAAGATTTTGTTCATGAGTTCCATGAATGAAGCTGGTGCATTAGTCAGTCCAAACGACATAACTATGAACTCATAGTGACCATACCTTATCCTAAAGGCTGATTTAGGTATGCCACTCTCCTTGATGCGTAATTGATGGTATCATGACCTCATATCTATTTTAGAAAAGATAGTTGCACCACGCAACTGGTCAAACAGATCATCTATCATTGGCAAAGGATATTTATTATTGATTGTTACTTTGTTTAGCTGTCTATAGTCGATGCATAATCACATAGACCCGTCTTTCTTTTTCACAAAGAGAACTGAAACACCCCATGGTGAAGTACTCGGTCGAATAAAAACCTTTTCAAGCAACTCTTGTAACTGTTTCTTGAGCTCTCCCATCTCAGCAGGTGCCATTCTATAAGGTGTTTGAGCTATTGGTTGTGTACCCGGGATTAGATTAATCTCAAAATCAATCTCTCGGGTGGAGGAACACCTGGAATTTCTTCAGGAAATACATCCTCAAACTCCCTAACAATCGGAACTTCAGAAAGACTAGGACTCTCTGCCTTGGTATCTATCACATGTGCCAAGAATGCAAAGCATCCTTGTCTCATTAACTTATCAGTTACCATTGCTGACACTAAACATGTTGGAAGAATCTTTCTGTCCCCCTGAAAGACCCATGTAACACCATTGTCTATGAACATAGCTTGCTTGGAATCGCAATCCAAGACAACCTTATACTTTTCTAGGGTGTCCATCCCAAGGATTATGTCGAACCCATGCATCTCAAGTGGTATAAGATCCACCTGAATGCTATGTTCTGAAAAAGAAAGAACACAGGGAGAACATACCTCCCGCAACATTGTAGATCCAATTAATGGAGTTTCTAATAACAAATTATCTGCTCTATGACTGATAGTCATATTGCAGTCATGAGTCACTTCTCGAGTGATAAAGTAATGTGTAGCACCCGGATCAATCAAAACAGATACAAAGCAGGATGAAGACATATGAGGATGAAATAATTCCATCTGACTTGTCACGACACCTGGGTTGACCACTGCTTCTGGCTAATTCATAGCATAGAATCTTGTCGTTGCTGGTTGTCGACCACTCACCCTGTTGTTAGATGTAGATGAACCAGCTTGGGATGCATGTCCACGTCCTCGTGTGCCACTATTAAACTGTCGCTTCTGAGAGACTTGTTGACTCTGCCTCAGTGGTTGGGTTACACTCACGCCTCTAACTAGATAGTCTTTCATCAGATGTCCCATCTTCCCACATTTATAACAAACTATGTTCTCCCACTGTGGTCTAGACGGTCATGTTACTTATATTGATGTTGAGCTGTGGGTTCCATTTGGGGGTAAACTATGACCTCTAACCTTGCTGGATGTCCACTTTGCCTGAGTATTAAACCTCGGTGGTGTTGTTGGTGTAGAAAACCTTGGTTTCTTAAAACTTTCAGACCTCTGTCCTTGGAACTGTGTATATACTTTCTTATTGTTGGCCTGACGCTTCTCAGTCACAGACCTTTCTATTCGCCTAACTGACTCCACAAAGGTGGAAAACCTCTCTCTATTCTATAGATCAGATACTGGTGTGGTTAAATCAGCATTCAAACCCTTCTCAAAATGTCAAATCCTCTCCTCATCTGTAGCAGCAATGTGCGGACATAACCGTAGAAGCTCCATAAACTTAGCTTCATACTCACTAATGTTCATCGGTCCTTGCCTTATCCGCTCAAACTGAGAGATTTTATCATCCACTTAAGTCTTGGGAAAATATCTAATAAAATACTCTCGTCAGAATTCTTCCCATCTGACTTCAACACCTGGCCTTTTGCCTTCTTCTATAGCCCACCAATGGCCAACACTCCCCTTCAACAGGTACACTGCATGCCTAACCTTCTCAGCTTCTGGGATATTAAGAATTTTGAAGGCCTTTTTCAGCTTAGTCAGCCACAAGTAAGCATCTACTGGGTCAGTTGTACCAGCATAATCAGTAGCTCCTACCCGTCGAATCTGTTCAAAAGTCTTTCCAGCTCACAATGGTTGAAATTGGATTTCAACATTGATTTTCTAGGAGAGAGAAGTAGAAGAAAATTCATCCACTTTCTTACCACATGCCCCCTCCACTTCCTTGCTTCCGAAGACAACTTCCTTTCCCTCAATATATTCTCAATTATCCTTGAATTAAAAGCAACCACTAAAAGCACTTTAATCATTATAATAATATTATCCATTTTTAGTGGACATTACTTTTTAATTAACAATTGTGAGTGGATTTCTTCACCTACTTAGGATATTTCAGTGCAACTCAAGGCATTTGGACGTCCTCACACTATAGGATTTCAACCATATCCTTTTTAGTTGATGGGCACTTCAATTAATATATTTATTTTTGCTACAAAATAAATTAGGGTTTTCAATTATGCTTAAATCTTGATTATTTTATTATCAAGATCATATCTCCTCAAATGTGGTTCAAACAAGACGCCCCTTTCTTTTTCTTTTCTCTAAATGATATCAAGAAACAATATGGACATAATAGAGGTTGTATTTTACATATCCAACCCTAGGTTTTGGGTAAATTTCAAATTACACCAAAACTAGCATTCAATACACAAGCATTACTCAAACAAGCTCCTTCTTGGAACTTAGGCTTGTGGAAGCCATACCTCAGCATCATTATCATTCTTATGATGCTATAACACTTGAGGAACATTTATCATGTAACATTTGCAAGGTCACCCCTTTAATTGGGTAAATTGCACTTTAGTCCAAAACATGTAAAATATTGTTTCAACATTATTCAAATAGGACCAAAATTGAAACATAAGCTCTCCTTTAGTCTTAATTATTTTTCAAAAGATAAAGATAAGAATCTAAATGACTTACTTAAGCAAAACTTCTAGGGTTAGGTCTTAACCCAGGTCAGGGATGTTACAACATGTCAATATCATCTAAAACAATTATGAGCAGTTTAGATCTAATGAAGTTAAATTTCTCTCTAGTTAGAGGTTTGGTGAAAATGTCCGCCAACTGATTTTTTGTGTCCACATGCGTGATATAAAAAAAAATTTGGCAATGTGATCACGAAGAAAGAGATGACGAACCTCTATATATTTATCTCAACTATGCAATATTGGATTATAAGATAGATTGATTGCACTAGTATTATCACAATAGATAGGAGAAGCATCAAAATGTATGTTAAAGTCTTGGAGCATTTGCTTCATCCATATGACCTGGGCACAACAACTTCCAACTGCAATGTACTCAGCCTCGGTAGTTGATAATACCACAGTGCTCTATTTCTTGGAAAACCAAGACATCAAGCATGATCCTAGGAGGAAGCAAGTGCTACTTGTTCACTTTCTATCAATCAAACAACCTATGTAATCAACATCACTATATGCTACAAGAGTAAAGTCCCTTGACTTAGGGTACCATATTTCAAAGTTTTGGGTTTTGGCTAAGTACCTCAAAATCCTCTTAACAGCAATAAGATGTGATTTCCTAGGGCTTGATTGAAAGAGAGCACACAAGCCAACACTAAATATTATGTCAGGTCTAGAGGCAGTTAAGTAAAGTAAACTTCCAATCACACCTCTATAGATCTTCTCATCTACCTTCTCACCTTCTTCATCTCTATCAAGTTTGGCGGTGTTGGACATGGGTGTGTCCATCGACTTCATGTTCTCCATTCCATAGCATTTGAGTATCTCATTGGTGTACTTGCCTTGGTTGATGAAATTTCCATCTTTGGTTTGCTTGATTTGGAAGCCGAGGAAGAAAGTAAGCTCACCCATCATGCTCATCTCGAACTCACTCTACATAAGAGAACTAAACTCCTTCCAAAAATCAAGATTAGTTCGGCCAAAGATGATATCATCAACATAAATTTGAATGACTAGAAAATGGCTAGAAGTGTGTTTTAAAAATAAAGTAGAATCAACTTTGCCCATGACATAGCCATTGTCTAATAAAAAGTTCTTTAACTTCTCATACCCATCTCAAGGTGCTTGTTTGATTCCATAGTGAGCTTTTTGTAGCAAATAAACATGGTTAGGTAGCTTGTCATTTTCAAAGCCCAGAGGTTGAGTAACAAATACTTCCTCCTCGAGTGTAACATTCAAAAACACACTTTTAACATCCATTTGATATAGCAATAAATTATTATAACTAGCAAAAGCAAGTAGCATTCTAATAGATTCAAGTCTAGCAACATGAGCATAAGTTTCATCAAAATCAATACCTTCCCGTTGATTGTAGCCTTGAGCCACTAACCTTGCTTTGTTCCTTAACACCTTGCCATTTTCGTCAAGCTTGTTATGGTAGACCCATTTGGTGCCAATGATTTTTCTGTCACTTGGTCTTGGCACTAGAGTCCACACTCGATTCTTCTCGAACTACTCTAGTTCCTCCTGCATGGCTAGGATCCACTCGTCATCTCCAAGAGCTTCCTTGATGTTCTTTGGCTCCAGTTGTGAGATGAAGGCATTGTCTGCTTATTCTTTGTTATAGGCAGCTCGTGTCTTCACCCTCTCGAATGAATCACCAATGATTAGCTCTTTGGGATGATTCTTTGTGAAGCGATGAGTGGGATCCTTCTTCTCTTCATCTTCTGCTTCAACCATCTTCTTACCTTTGTTGTCGATGTTGAGGTCTTTTAAGATTGGAATTAAGTCATCTGCAACATCATTATCAACAACATTCTTTCCAAATGCAGGGTTAGATTCAATAAATTTGACATTAATGGATTCTTCAATTTTAGACAGTTCAATATTAAAAACTCTTTAAGCCCTGCTTGTAGTGGTATAGCCTAAGAAGAAAGCCTTGTATGATTTCGGATCAAACTTGTCGAGAGAATCCTTTGTGTTCAAAACAAAACAAGGACATCCGAAAATGTGAAAGAAGTCGATGGATGGATTTCTACCACGCCATAACTGTAAGGACCCTGACCTTCGTTTAGGGCTTACCCTATTTTCTTTGCTTAACCCTGGTGCTTTGATGCCTGCTAATCACCTTTAGTGGTGATTAGGGTTTGGTTGTGCCTTGTTGAGAGTTAGAGGTGCTACTTGCAAATAACCCAAGTTTAGGGTTTTGTGAGCAAGTTTACCACCTTGTGAGGTGTCCCCCTCTCTCTTTGCTTCTTCTTGGGTTGAGAGGAAGGCTTGGGCTTGTTGTTTGAGTTCTTTGGGCCTTGGTTGAGTTTGTTTGGGCCTTGAGGTGCCTTGTTTGGGCTTGGTTGGGCCTTTTATCGGCCAAGTGAGGTGTGTGTTGACCTAGAGGTGAGTGTGTCGGCCAACCTGTGAGGTGTGTCTCCCTTGTGCAAACTTGGTGTGTCGCCCATAATGCTTGCCCTACCTTGACCTTGTTTAGTGGACACTTGGTGCACATCTTGGACATGTGGATGAGGCGTGCTAAAGTGGTGGCTTGAGCTTGTGGACAAGTGTCCTTTGGGTGGACGACACCTTGCCATGCTCCACCTTGTTTTCTCCTCCCTTTTTCTTCTATATAGGTGGTTTTTTCCCTTGCTTTGTGTTCCTTTGATCCTTTGGCTCCTCTCCACCTTGAGTGCATGACACTCCCTTCTTCCCTTGCTTGTGTCGGCCGACACACCCCTTGTAGGAGCAGCCTGGTGGTCGACACGCCCCTGAGGAGCTTGTGGAGGTCGATATCCCTTGGAGCTCTCCATCTTCCTTGCTTGGTGGTGCGTGGAGCTTGGAGTTCTTCTTCTTCCCTGGAGCTTGGAGCTTAAGGCGGGTTGCATAATTTCTAACCCTAACTACTCTATCTCTTGTTATAATATGTTTACATGTTAGTAGTTTAGTTCTTGCCTTGTACCCTTGTTGGCCGATCCATGTGAGTTAGGGTTTAGGGAGCAACACTCCTTTCTCCCCTTTTGGTCTTAAAGAGTGAGTTTGGGTCCTAGCCCCATGAGCAACACCCCTCCTTCCTAGTCGATTGAGGTGAGCTTGTGACCTAGTGGCTTGAGCAAGACCATCTTCTCACCATGGGCTAGAAGGTGAGCTCGTTTTGGTGATGACCCCTCTCTAGGGTTTCGGGTGTTCATGTGTAAGGTAATAGATGACCCTTGTTGAGGTGAACCTTGGGCATTTGGTGCTTGTGGAGGTGCTGCCTGACAGCCCTCTTGACCTAGTTTCCCTTGTACGCTTTGAGCTAACCTTGCCCGGCATGCTGCACACCTTGGAGCTGCTCGACCGGTGGGGTTGCTCGCCCGACAGGGATGTTTGTCTAGTTGAGAAGGTAGGACCTTGCACGGATAAAACCCTAACGCGCGTTATGATAATGAGTGAGTGAGCACATTGCCCTGCATGCTCGGCAGCCCTGCTCACCGGCATAGTGCGTTGCCACCCCTGCATGACACGTTGAGTAGTGTCTCGCCTGATATAGCCAGTTTGCCCGACATAGGTTGCACGCCCGGTTGCGCGTCACAGCTACCCGACAACCTTGCTCACCCGGTCAAGTTGCACGCCAAGTGCGTCACACCTTTGCGCGACACCCCTGCTCGCCCGGCACTCCTCTGCACGGCTCAGTGCCCGGCACGCCTGACGCTGGTGCTGCTCGCCCGACACGCGTTGCCTGACATAAGTGAGAGGGCGAGATACCTCCTACAGAGTTGCACGCTACACGCCCGATAGGCTGCACGCCCAACCCGGCTTAAGGTGAGGAGGAATCCTGCCCGGTGTGGTCTTTTAGTGAGGGTTTTGGTGTCTCTTGTGAGGGATCCTTGTATCATGGAAATTGCCTAAATAGTATATGTCCTTGATAACGTTGGTGATTCCTTGCTCACTTAATGATAATGATAGTAACAATGGTAATAGTAATAATAATGCTTGTTTTGTAAGTTTAGCATGATGTTGAACTTATAATTTTTGAATGATGCTAACCATGCAGGTACTGCATAGCCAAATGAAAGGCTATGAGGAATGGTTATATGAGAATACTGTGATGACATGTGTATTATGAATGATGTTCCATGATAATGATAATGTAAGCCTTGAGAGGTAGTGACACTATGTGATGAGGGATAGAGATCCCCTGGTATGTGATGATCCTTGAGATGGATCTGGATGGTTGGCAAGAGGCCAAGTGATAACATGTGATGTGAGACCCTTGTGATGGATCAGTGTAATGTAAATTGTAGAAAAAGCATAATGTTGAGTTTATGTTGTTTACTTTCCGTTATATCTTGCATGTTATACAACTTGGTTGAATCTTGCAATCCATCTAAAAGATACTAATTAATTACATTGAAATATATCATGTAGTTTGCCCTGGCCATAGATCCATCATCGTCAGGACTTGGTGATGGTGAAACGGGTTCTCCTGTGGGGTAACCCGGAGCGCATATTTTTGAATATGCGAGGTTTCTCCTAGCCTCAAATAGAGAGGTGAAATGAGTGCAGCTGCGGTTGCAGACTCGAATATGTGATGAGTATGGTGAACATGGCCCATGGCTCTGGATATGTGATATGATGAGCATGAATGTGTTCATGGATCAGAGCACGGTGTTTAGGCCCGTGGCTCAATTTTACTAGCGTCGTGACTTGTACCAAGGCAGGCTAGAGAAAGGGTAGCCTGTATAGCTGACCCTGTGGCTTAAGACCACTCGAGCATGAGACTGCGATCCTACTTTGTGTTCTCATGTACTGACCATGAGGGGTGAGGTCGTGGATTCTGGCTCTTCCATTGACCTTGTATGGCACCGGTTATGGGCTTCGCAACCGAAGGTTGGATTTGAACGGTACGGTTCACTTCCTCAAGGCATAATAAAACGTAATCCAGCCGTTTAGTAATTACTGCTTAAGACAAGCATGAAACATTGGTTGAGACCTTGTTTGTGTAGTTAACTTTATTTGTATCTTCCAGTTGTTTATATATTTCTCATATGTGGTAAGCTTTATACATCTTACCTTGCGGACCTTGTCTCATAAGGAGTAGTTGGATAAATAACTGATTACCTTTGGTAAGCCTGATAGTATGAATAGTCTTATCTTATAACTACTCTTATTATACTTTTAACTGCTATACATATATCTGAGGTTTTGTAGTTTTGGCGGGGAGTTATGCCTCCCGCTAGGACAATGTTCTATTGTCTCACCCTGTTGGTTCACATCCTCTTTAGGTGGTCGAGCTAGATGTGGTGGTGGTCGTGGAGTTGCGGCCGAGCAGCAAGAAGAACAGTAGAAGGCAAGCTTTGGAGATGTTGATGTTTTGGATGTTTTATTGTAGAGTCTAGAGTCATCCATGTACTCTCAGGTCCTTGGCAGTGTTTTGACGTTGTTTCATGATGTACGATCGATGATGTTTGTATATCCTGTTGTTGGCCGGATGCAGGCCTTTATGTATATAACAGGTGGTGAACTCATGTGATGGCAAGACAACTGTGGTTCTAAGCTGTGGACATGTATCCAGGCTTGGATGGATATGTATATAACTTGTTTTCTTGCAGGATATAGACTGGAATATAATAAGGTTCTCAGTTTATCAGTTTTCCGCAATCGGTTTTAACTAACCTGTGTTTTTTGATAATCTGTGGTTATGGTGATTTCCGCACGTTTTCGGGTAACACCTCGCTGTCTATGTGATATTGGGATGTGTTGCCACAAATTTTGGTATTAGAGCCTTAGGGTTGCTGAGTCTACATGGATCTAGGACTAGGTTGTGTCTGTTCTTATGTGTTTTCCATATTTTCTCATAGAAAATTTCTGCCCTCAGCGGAAGAAAAGCCAAGATGTCTGGAAACCATGAAGAACATGCTCCTGAGCATAGTGATGCTGCATCGGTTGATGGAGCAGAAGGACAGGCACATGAAGATCGGGTGCTTGAGGTCCCCCAACCTAACCCAACCATATTTGAACATCCTGCTTACCAACAACTTATGGGGCAGATGATGGCTACGATGAATCTCGTGGTTGAGTGATTACCAGTGCCTCCTCCACGAGCATAGGTTCCCCATGGAGAAGCATCGGGTATTGGGAAGACCTTCAAGCGGCTTCGCCGAGTCGGAGCTTCGGATTATGCTGGAACGGCTGATCCAGCGGATGTAGATCTGTGGCTGACAAGTCTTGAGAAGGCTTTCTGGATTCTTGACATCCCCGAAGCAGACAAAGTAAAGAACGTTGTCTACCTTCTGAAAGGTAGTGTTGGTCACTGGTGGACCATCGAGGAAGAGAAGTGGCCTGGTGAGGTGATCGGTTGGGAAGTTTTTCGGCGCGAGTTCGTCACCAGATACTTTCCCAAGACATATCTGGATCAGAAGATCAGTCAGTTTGAGAGCCTGCAATAGGGAACGATGAACATCACTGAGTATGAAGCCAAGTTTATGGATCTGTTGAGGTTTTGTCCTCACATGGCAGCAACAGATGAGGAACGGATCAGACGTTTCAAGAAAGGTTTGAGTGCTGGGTTGACAACCTCTGTGTCTGCGTTGGAGAACCGAGAGCAGTTTGCTACGTTCGTGGAATCTGTTCGAAGGATCAAGAGGACAGTAAGGGAGAAAAGAGAGTCTATGTCTCTTAAAAGACATGCTCGGTTTCAGGGACGGAGGTTTGGTGGCTTCAAGAAGCCCAGGTTTTCAACACCATCAGCGATGAGAGGTTCTGGAGGACCGTCTCGGTGGTCTCCGAGTAAAGGAAGAGGTTATGTTTCTTCACCATCTAAGGCACAAAGCTCGGATTCTGTGGTAGTGCCAGGGCCATCCAGGCCACGAGTTGATGTTAGGACATGCTATGCCTTCGGTCTGATAGGACATGTTAAGTCAAGTTGTCCCTACAAAGATGATGAGGTGACACACCAGCCGAGACAGAATCTTCAAGGATCGGACCGTCAGCAGCCTAGTGATAGCAGAGGATGAGGACACGGTCAAGTGTCTCAGGCTGGATCGTCTGCTCAAGGAAGCAGAGGTCGTGGACAGCAAGCAACGACTCGATTCTACGCTATGAATCAGTCGGAGGCGATAGTCAACCCGCGAGTGGTGACATGTCAGATGGAGTTATTTCATTCTGATATGTCTTCTTCTTGCTTTATATCTGTTCTGGTTGACCCGGGTGCTACACACTCTTTTATCGCCTATAGTATGCTTGAGAACTATCGTTTACCTGTTAGTTGTAAGAAAGATAGTTTGTTGTTGGAAACCCCTCTTGCTGGTTCCTCATTGCTTTGAGAAGAGTGTCCATCTTGTGTTTTGTCTTTCTCGGGACACCGCATTCGAGTGGATCTTATACCACTTGATATGCATGGTTTTGATGTTATCCTTGGGATGGATACCTTAGAGAAGTATAAGGTTGTTCTGGACTGCGGCACCAAGCAGGCAGTGTTTGAGGATGCCGGAGAGAAGTGGATCTTCCAGGGAGATAGGAAGATTCTTCCGACGTGTCTGGTATCAGCTATGGTGGCAGATAGGTTGCTACGACAAGGATGTGAGGTGTTCTTATCTCATGTGGTGGATACCATTGTGGCTACCAAGGCGAAAGGTCCTAGTTTCGAGGAGGTGCCAGTTGTTCGGGAGTTTGCAGATTTGTTCCCTGAAGAGTTTCCTGGTGTTCCTCCACCCCGAGAGATTGATTTTGAGATCAATTTGGTTCCAGGAACGCAGCCAGTTGCACAGACACCCTATAGAATGGCTCCAGTTGAGATGGCAGAGTTGAAAAAGCAGTTACAAGAGTTGTTGGACAGAGGTTTCATCCGACCGAGCACATCGCCTTGGGGTGCTCCCATGTTGTTTGTCAAGAAGAAGGATGGTTCGATGTGGTTGTGTATAGACTACCGACAGTTGAACAAGGTCACGATCAAGAACAAGTACCTGTTGCCGAGGATAGATGATCTGTTTGATCAGTTGCGTGGTGCTACAATGTTTTCAAAGATCGATCTACGATCTGGATATCATCAGTTGAGGATAAAGGCGGATGACATACCAAAGTCAACTTTCCGGACAAGGTATGGTCACTATGAGTTTGTGGTTATGTCGTTTGGGTTAACTAATGCACCTGCAGCTTTCATGGATCTGATGAACAGAGTGTTCCATCCGTTCTTAGATCAGTTTGTTGTAGTCTTTATAGATGACATCTTGATCTATAGTCGGGACAGGCAAGAGCATGAGCAACATCTTCATCGAGCATTAACTCTTCTTCGTCAACATCAGTTGTATGCCAAGTTTAGTAAGTGTGAGTTCTGGTTGGAAGAAGTGACGTTCTTGGGTCATGTGATATCTGCTGAAGGATTCAAAGTAGATCCGAAGAAGGTGGAATCCGTTGCGGATTGGGAACCACCGAAGACGCCGACAGAAGTTCGTAGTTTCCTTGGCTTAGCAGGATACTACCGGAGGTTTGTCAAGGACTTTAGTGTGATCGTGTTACCGATGACGAAGTTGACCAGGAAGGATGTACCTTTTGCTTGGGATGATCGATGTCAGCAAGCTTTCCAGAGTTTGAAGGAGAAGTTGACCAGTGCTCCAGTGTTGATCTTGCCAGAGCCTGGGAAGGGCTATGTTGTTTTTTGTGATGCTTCCAAGAAAGGTTTAGGTTGTGTGTTGATGTAGGAAGATCACGTGGTTTCTTTTGCCTCGCGACAGCTCAAGAAGCATGAGGAGAACTACCCGACTCATGACTTGGAGTTGGCGGCAGTGGTTCATGCGTTAAAGATTTGGAGACACTATCTGTATGGGGAAGTGTGTCAGATCTTTACGGATCATAAGAATCTGAAGTATATCTTTACGCAGCAAGAGATGAATATGCGATAGTGGAGATGGATGGAGTTGATCAACGACTATGACTGCGCTATCGAGTATCATCCTGGTAAGGCGAATGTGGTAGCAGATGCGCTTAGTCGAAAGTCTTCTTTTTCTTCCAAGAAGACACAGCTGAGTTCTCTGGTATGCCATGAGTGAGATATGTTTGTCTCTTTGCGGAAGATGAATGTGTAGATGGAAGTTTCCTTGTTGTCTGGTCTTTTCGCACAAATGCAAGTTAAGCCTACGCTGAGACAGTAGATCAAGGATGCACAGCAGACAGATGATGCGGTACAGTTGATCGGATCAGAGTTCAACAGCAACAAGCGTGATGGGCTTCATGAGTCCGAGGATGGACTAGTTTGCTATCATGATAGGATGGTAGTTCCTAATGTTGATGAGCTGCGAAAGTTGGTGCTTGAGGAAGCACACACTTCGATGTATGCTATGCATCCAGGTGTCACCAAGATGTATCATAGTCTGAAGGACTTGTATTGGTGGCCCGATTTGAAGAGAGATGTAGCTGAGTTCGTGGTGAGATGTGCGGTTTGTCAGCAAGTGAAGGCTGTTGCAACCTTTTCCAATACCACAGTGGAAATGGGATCATATAACCATGGATTTCGTAGTTGGTCTACCCAGGACAACTAGGAATCATGATTCCATTTGGGTGATAGTGGACAGATTGACGAAATCTGCCCATTTTCTACCAGTGAAGACGACGTATACAGCTGAGAAGCTTGCCAGAGTGTACGTAGATGAGATAGTTCGTTGACATGGTGTGCCAGCGACGATATTTTCTGACAGAGGTCCTCACTTCATGAGTCGTTTTTGGGAACAGTTGCACAGAGCGTTGGGAACGCAGTTGAGGTTCAGTACCGCTTTCCACCCGCAGACCGATGGATAGTCTGAAAGGACTATTCAGATTCTAGAGGATCTCCTTCAAGCTTGTGTTTTGTAGTTCCTAGGCAGTTGGGATGTGCATCTGAGTTTGATAGAGTTTGCTTACAACAACAGTTATCAACAGAGCATTGACATGGCTCCTTATGAGGCTTTGTATGGAAGGAAGTGCAGATCTCCTTTGTATTGGTATGAGTCTGGTGAGTATCAGCTTTTGGGTCCTGAGTTAGTTCAGCAGACGACAGATAAGATCAAAGTGATACAGAAACAGTTGAAAGTGGCACAGGACAGGCAGAAGTCTTATGCAGACAATCGCCGACGACCTTTGGAGTTCCAGGTAGAAGACAAGGTATATCTTAAAGTCTCGCCGTGGAAAGGTGTGTTGAGGTTTGGTCGGAAGGGTAAGCTAGCACCTAGGTATATGGGGCCTTACCCAGTTATAGCACGTGTTGGTAAGGTAGCTTACGAGATAAAGTTACCCCCTGAGTTACATAGGTTACATCCAGTGTTCCATGTCAGTATGCTGAAGAAAAGTCATCCAGATTCAGGAACAGTGATACAGCCAGTTGAAGTTGAGCTTGATGAGGAAGATCATGTGGCGATTCTTGACATAAGAGTTAAGAAGCTAAAGAGGAAGGACCTGGTTCTTGTAAAAGTTCTTTGGCAGCGTCATTGCGTCGAGGAAGCCACGTGGGAGCTTGAGGAAGAGATGAGGAGGAAGTATCCCTCACTTTTCTCTTCGGATTTCGGGGACGAAATCCCTTAAAGGCGGTTAGATTGTAAGGACCCTGACCTTCGTTTAGGGCTTACCCTATTTGCTTTACTTAACCCTGGTGCTTTGATGCCTGCTAATCACCTTTAGTGGTGATTAGGGTTTGGTTGTGCCTTGTTGAGAGTTAGAGGTGCTACTTGCAAATAACCCAAGTTTAGGGTTTTGTGAGCAAGTTTACCAACTTGTGAGGTGTCCCCCTCTCTCTTTGCTTCCTCTAGGGTTGAGAGGAAGGCTTGGGATTGTTGTTTGAGTTCTTTGGGCCTTGGTTGAATTTGTTTGGGCCTTGAGGTGCCTTGTTTGGGCTTGGTTGGGCCTTGTATCGGCCAAGTGAGGTGTGTGTTAACCTAGAGGTGAGTGTGTCGGCCAACCTGTGAGGTGTGTCGCCCTTGTGCAAGCTTGGTGTGTCGCCCATAATGCTTGCCCTACCTTGACCTTGTTTAGTGGACACTTGGTGCACATCTTGGACATGTGGATGAGGCGTGCTAAAGTGGTGGCTTGAGCTTGTGGACAACTGTCCTTTGGGTGGACGACACCTTGCCATGCTCCACCTTGTTTTCTCCTCCCTTTTCTTCTATATAGGTGGTTCTTTCCCTTGCTTTGAGTTCCTTTGATCTTTTGGCTCTTCTCCACCTTGAGTGCACGACACTCCCTTCTTCCCTTGCTTGTGTCGGCCGACACACCCCTTGTAGGAGCAGCCTGGTGGTCGACACACCACTGAGGAGCTTGTGGAGGTCGATATCCCTTGGAGCTCTCCATCTTCCTTGTTTGGTGGTGCGTGGAGCTTGGAGTTCTTCTTCTTCCCTGGAGCTTGGAGCTTAAGGCGGGTTGCATAATTTCTAACCCTAACTACTCTATCTCTTGTTATAATCTGTTTACATGTTAGTAGCTTAGTTCTTGCCTTGTACCCTTATTGGCCGATCCATGTGAGTTAGGGTTTAGGGAGCAACACTCCTTTCTCCCCTTTTGGTCTTGAAGAGTGAGTTTGGGTCCTAGCGCCATGAGCAACACCCCTCCTTCCTAGTCGATTGAGGTGAGCTTGTGACCTAGTGGCTTGAGAAAGACCCTCTTCTCACCATGGGCTAGAAGGTGAGCTCGTTTTGGTGGTGACCCCTCTCTAGGGTTACAAGTGTTCATGTATAAGGTAATAGATGACCCTTGTTGAGGTGAACCTTGGGCGTTTGGTGCTTGTGGAGGTGCTGCCCGACAACCCTCTTGACCTAATTTCCCTTGTACGCTTTGAGCTAACCTTGCCCGGCAGGCTGCAAGCCTTGGAGCTGCTCGACCGGTGGGGTTGCTCGCCCGACAGGGATGTTTGTCTAGTTGAGTAGGTAGGACCTTGCATGGATAAAACCATGACGTGCGTTATGATGATGAGTGAGTGAGCACACTGCCCTGCACGCTCGGCAGCCCTGCTCGCCCGGCATAGTGTGTTGCCACCCCTGCACGACACGTTGAGTAGTGTCTCGCCCGATATAGCCAGTTTGCCCGACATAGGTTGCACGCCCGGTTGCGCGTCACGGCTACCCGACAGCCTTGCTCGCCCGACCGAGTTGCACGCCAAGTGTGGCACACCTTTGCGCGACACCCCTGCTCGCCCAGCACTCCTCTGCACGGCTCAGTGCCCGGCACGCCTGACGCTGGTGTTGCTCGCCCGACACGCGTTGCTCGACATAAGTGAGCGGGCGAGCTACCTCCTACAGAGTTGCACGCTACACGCCCGATAGGCTGCACACCCAACCCAGCTTAAGGTGAGGAGGAATCCTGCCCGTTGTGGTCTTTTAGTGAGGGTTTTGGTGTCTCTTGTGAGGGATCCTTGTATCATGGAAATAGCCTAAATAGTATATGTCCTTGATAACGTTGGTGACTCCTTGCTCACTTAATGATAATGATAGTAACAATGGTAGTAGTAATAATAATGCTTGTTTTGTAAGTTTAGCATGATGTTGAACTTATAATTTTTGAATGATGTTAACCATGCAGGTACTGCATAGCCAAATGAAAGGCTATGAGGAATGGTTATATGAGAATACTGTGATGACATGTGTATTATGAATGATGTTCCATGATAATGATAATGTAAGCCTTGAGAGGTAGTGACACTATGTGATGAGGGATAGAGATCCCCTGGTATGTGATGATCCTTGAGATGGATCTGGATGGTTGGCAAGAAGCCAAGTGATAACATGTGATGTGAGATCCTTGTGATGGATCAGTGTAATGTAAATTGTAGAAAAAGCATAATGTTGAGTTTATGTTGTTTACTTTCCGTTATATCTTGCACGTTATACAACTTGGTTGAATCTTGCAATCTATCTAAAAGATACTAATTAATTACATTGAAATATATCATGTAGTTTGCCCTAGCCATAGATCCATCATCGTCAGGACTTGGTGATGGTGAAACGGGTTCTCCTGCGGGGTAACCCGGAGCGCATATTTTTTAATATGCGAGGTTTCTCCTAGCCTCAAATAGAGAGGTGAAATGAGTGCAGCTACGGTTGCAGACTCGAATATGTGATGAGCATGGTGAATATGGTCCATGGCTCCAGATATGTGATATGATGAGCATGAATGTGTTCATGGCTCAGAGCACGGTGTTTAGGCCCGTGGCTCAGTTTTACTTGCGCCGTGACTTGTACCAAGGCGGGCTAGAGAAAGGGTAGCATGTGGAGCTGACCTTGTGGCTTAAGACCACTCGAGCATGAGACTGCAGTCCTGCTTTGTGTTCTCATGTACTGACCACGAGGGGTGAGGTCGTGGATTCCGACTCTTCCATTGACCTTGTATGGCACCGGTTATGGGCTTCGCAGCCGAAGGTTGGATTTGAACGGTATAGTT
Source organism: Alisma plantago-aquatica (assembly GCA_963693085.1). Taxonomy (NCBI): domain Eukaryota; kingdom Viridiplantae; phylum Streptophyta; class Magnoliopsida; order Alismatales; family Alismataceae; genus Alisma; species Alisma plantago-aquatica. The sequence continues at coordinate 327,193,821 of OY856409.1, forward strand.
CACTTCCTCAGGGCATAATAAAACGTAATCCAGCCATTTAGTAATTACTGCTTAAGACAAACACGAAACATTGGTTGAGACCTTGTTTGTGTAGTTAACTTTATTTGTATCTTGTAGTTGTTTATATATTTCTCATATGTGGTAAGCGTTATACATCTTACCTTGCAGACCTTGTCTCATAAGGAGTAGTTGGATAAATAACTGAGTACCTTTGGTAAGCCTGATAGTATGAATAGTCTTATCTTATAACTGCTCTTATTATACTTTTAACTGCTATACATATATCTGAGGTTTTGTAGTTTTGGCGGGGAGTTATGCCTCCCGCTGGGACAATGTTCTATTGTCTCACCCCGTTGGTTCACATCCTCTTTAGGTGGTCGATCTAGACGTGGTGGTGGTCGTGGAGTTGCGGCCGAGCAGTAAGAAGAACAGTAGAAGGCAAGCTTTGGAGATGTTGTTGTTTTGGATGTTTTGTTGTAGAGTCTAGAGTCATCACTGTACTCTCAGGTCCTTGGCAGTGTTTTGACGTTGTTTCACGATGTACGATCGATGATGTTTGTATATCCTGCTGCTGGCCGGATGCAGGCCTTTATGTATATAACAGGTGGTGAACTCATGTGATGGCAAGACAGCAGTGGTTCTAAGCTGTGGACATGTATCCAGGCTTGGATGGATATGTATATAACATGTTTTCTTGCAGAATATAGACTGGAATATAATAAGGTTCTCAGTTTATCAGTTTTCCGAAATCGGTTTTAACTAACCCGTGTTTTTTGATAATCTGTGGTTATGGTGATTTCTGCACGTTTTCGGGTAACACCTCGCTGTCTGTGTGATAGTGGGATGTGTTGCCACAATAACTCATAGGGGGTTTTCTTCAAAGATTGATGCGTAAAAACTCGGTTCTGCACAAAAAATGAGGTACTAACAACTTCAGCCCAAAACTTCTTTAGAGTGTCATACTCTAGAATCATGGTCCTAGCCATCTCCTATAGCAACCTATTCTTTCTCTCTACTACCCCATTTTGTTAAGGTGTACAAGGAGAAGAGAAATTGTGCGAGTAACCAGATTTTTTGCAAAATTGCTCAAAAAATCATTTTCAAACCCTCCCCCATGGTCACTATAGATAGAAACAATATGGAAAGAAGCTTCATTTTCAACTCGTTTACAAAAGCTCGAGAAAACATCTAGAGTATCACTTTTAGAAATGAGAAAGAATGTCCAAGTATAGCGAGAGAAATCATCGACAATCGCAAGACAATACTTAGAACCATGAAGCGTTTGAGTTCTCATAGGTCCAAATAGATCAATATGAAGAAGCTCAAGAGCTCTTTTGGTACTAAGGACTCCTTTGGATTTGAAGGAGGACTTGGTTTGCTTTCCTTGTGTGCAAGGTTGGCAGTCCTCATCCTTTCAAAATCCAATTTAGGAAGTCCCCTGACCAATTCCTTTTTGCTCAATTTCTTCATTTGATGCATATTCACATGACCCGGCCGGTGATGCCAAAGAGATATATCATTTTTATCCACAACTAAGTATCTATCAAGTATGGGCTTTAGAGCATCAGGCACAATAACATATAGATTACAATTTCTAGTTCCCTTATATATAACATTGTAAGTGAGGGAATCTAGAAGCAAACATTCTAAATAAGTAAATAAAACAAGATAACCATTATCACAAAGTTGGCTTACACTTATCAAATTGTGATGTAGACCATCAACAAGCAATTTTTTTTAATACAAAGCTCATTGCCTACATCACCCTCACCTATTACCTTACCCTTTTTGTTGTCTCTGAAGGTCACCGATCCTCCTTTCTTCTTTATGAATTTGTTGAAATGGTTGAATTCACCTGTCATATGCTTTGAGCAGCCACTATCAACAATCCACTTTCTTTTGACCTACATGAAAGAAGGATGTTGGTGCCCAACTCAAACTTTGGGATCCGGGGTTAGCTTGGGGACCCATTTCATCTTTGGGTTGGTCCCGTTTGGCTTGTAAGGACAATAAGTTGAATAATGATCATAACATTCACAATGAGCACATACCATTGGATTCTTAGAGCCGGAAGTCTCTCCATGAAATAAAGGAGGTTCCACACTCTTCTTCTTACCCTTACTCTTATTCTTGTTCTTACTCTTAGGAGTAGTCCCATCATATCCTAAATCACTAGTACCAACTTGTTTGGTAGAGTGTTCTAGGACATCATTAAGAGATTTCTTTCCCGTAAGAAACTTTTGCAAAGAAGCTCTTAATTTTTCATTATCATCACTAAGACTAATGATAGTAGAAGATAAGCTAGAAAGATCATCTCTAGCATGCAACAAGTCGGCCTATAAACAGAGGGCTTTAGTACGAAAAAAGAATCACATTCTAGAGCAGTGCTAGCTACCTCATTACTTTGCAAGATAGGTCTAGAGGATAGATCATTTACATGAGCAAGCAACTTAGCATTTTCATATTTAAGCAATTGAATTTCTCTTTGATAAGCATAAGTTTCTTGTTTTCTAGCTTCATAAATGAGGTTAAGTTCTACATTTTTAGTTTTAAGAATATCAATCTCATCTTGACATTTTTGGTTCTCTTCCTTAAGAGTAGCAATGGTCTTAAGGTAGACACCATTCTCAACTTCAACTCCATTGTATTGGAGCTCAAGATCAAGAAATTGCTCTTGCAAGGAATCAATACTATTGAGATGTAGCTTTTCATTTTGATCTAGAATCTCAATCTTAGCATAAAGATCATCTATAATCTTTCCTAACCTTTTCTTTTTAGCTTTGCATTTAGTAAAAGATGACCGGCTAGCATTAAGCATATCAATAAGAGTTTCTTTAGACAACTCATGCAAACTAATTTCACTTACCTCACTTACCTCACCTACATCATCACTTGTAGAGGCCATGAGAGCAAGGTGGCATTCTCTGTCTTTGGAGCTAGAAGAACTTGAGGAAGACTCCTCCCAAGCTACATAAGTTGCATCCTTGCTTCTTCTTTCTTTCTTCTCCTTTCTCTTGTATTTGCCTTCCTTTTTATACTCTTTGTCCTTCTTGTGGCTGCTCTTGTGGTGGCTCTTCTTGGCCTTGGGGCAGTCACTCTTGTAACGGCCTTTTTAGCCACATTCATAGCACCTAGGAGTAGATGAAGAAGACTTCCCTTTGAAGTGCTTGCCCTTGGAGTAGTTAGCTTCATGCTCATTTGGGCCTTCATCTTCACTTGAGGAAGGAGTAGGAGACCGGAGTGCAAGTTGTTGTTGCCGAACCATCTCTTCAATTTGAGCTTTGAAGGCGGCATCCTTGATCTTCTTGGACTCCTTCTCTTCTCTCTTTTCTTCTTCTTCTTGCTTGTCAAGCCTTGACTCATGAGCTTGGAGGTTGCCAACCAGCTCCTCGGTTGCCAAGTCACTAAGCTTGTACACTTCTTCAATGGAGGTCACCTTGGGCTCCCATCTCTTTGGAAGATATCTCAAGATCTTTCAGTTGATTGTGTCTTTATCCATCACATGACTAAGAGCTGCCAATCCATTGATGATGACATTAAGCCTTGTGTACATGTTTGCCACTCTTTCATTCTTGCCCATCTTGAAGTTCTCAAGGAGACCACCAAGCATGTAGATCTTTGCCCCCTTCACTTGCTCCGTTCCCTCATAGGTGACACATAGATTATTCCAAATCTCATGTGTGGTGTCCCATGAGGAGATCTGGTTGAACTCAGATGGAGTGAGGGCTGCATAGATGGTGCTCACAGCTTTGGCATTGAGCTGAGCTTGCTTCATTTGGGCTTCCGTCCATGTAGAGATTTCCCCCTTTGGATCTTTATACTTTAGGTGCACCACCTTCCACATCTCGAAGCTTACTCCTTAGAGGTAGAAGTGCATCCTTCTCTTCCAATAGAGGAAGTTGGTATCATCGAAGACCAGAGGTTGCATGGAGAAGCTTCCCTCCAAGTTGAGATATCCAAGTGCTGAATCACCCATCTTCTCCTACTTGTAGAAGTAGCTTGGAGAAGACCTGCTCTGATACCACTTGTTGGATCAAGGGCTCTAGAGGGGGGGTGAATAGAGCTTCATAATTACCACAAAATACATTAGACCTTCAAATTATATTAAGTGCAAAAGCTAAAGCATATAGCCAATTTGAAGTCCTAACTAACAAGCATAGCAGGGATGAGAGACAATGATAGCATATACTTGGACATAGTGGTTTAGAGTGGTTCCACACTTCAAACTAGAAGTGAGCTAGTCTACTACCTACAGGTGGTTAGTCTGTAGGACTTTACAACCTTGGTACTCTTATATTCATTCATAAGATTACAAGTCAAAACCACATTCATCCAAGGACTTAATACATCAAGAAAGGATCTTCAACCTACCGAAGGAACTTACCCACTTGAGAAAAGGAGTCTTCAACCTTCAACAAGGACTTACCCACTCCATCTTCAAGTCTTTGGCCTTCTAGGAATTACCTATCCTTCTTGAATGTCCTCCTTGCCTATCTCCTTCGCTCAGAGATCTTGATCACCATGCTTTCTTCAACCTTGAAGAACAACAACTCCTTCTCCTTCACTTGGAGAAGATCTTCAAGCCTTTTCTTCAATGAGGAAAGGGGGTAGGAAGATGGAGGTGGAGAGCTTTACATGGATACAAGGGATGGATCTCTTACAAGGGATAGATCTATTACAAGGGATCCTAACTCACTCATATTCACAGATTTGAATTGAAAGTAGAGAGAGAGAGAGAAAGGGGCTCAAAGGGGTGCAACACTCTCAACTAGGCTAGGACCAAGCTATGCAATGGAAGAGCAAAATTGGGATGAAGCCCAAGGGGTCCTATTTATAGTCGGGGTGCCCCTTTGATAGTGGGAACACTTAGGGACAAAAAATAGCCATTTTACAACTTGCAACGGTTCTATTTTGGGTGCCAACACATCTCCAACGGTTGGAATTACTTTTTCTACGTTTCCAGTACAATCCAATCGGTCGAGTTTTCATAAAGCTAACTCGACCGATCCACTATCTGACAAAGCTAAATTTTGAACCGTCGGTTGAGTTTGTCTGAGGAAACTCGACCGATTGTCTAAAATTAGTTTTGGACCGAATGGTCGATCAGTCGACATCTGTGAAGTGTAAACTCGACCAAATCATCCAGATTCCAAAATCCACACAGATCAGTCGAGTTGGTAACTCGACCGACAGGGTGCCTGTGACAAATTTTAAGGAATTCGATATGGATGATCAAACCATGGATTTTTGTGTCCCAATCATTTTTCTCATCTTAGTTACAATACATAACATGTATACAAGAGATTACAAAAACTGTTCTAGGTCATTTGGGGCTATTTCTCAAATTGGTCACTTGTAAGTCTTTTTGCTTGAACTTGATGAGTTGGATACATTGTAGAATTTGATTCTTTTCTTGTACCTAATGCCTAAAATTAATCTTAAATAGATACATTTTTTATGACTGAGAAAACCCATTCTGGAAGAAGCCGACATGGTAAACTCTCAAGGCATGAGAGGGTGTGGTCCGGTCACCCCCCTCCCACACCTAATCAGTGTGGATTGTCGTTCACAAAGTGCCTTCGGTGAGGTTCGAACCCAGGTCCTTCATTGGGACTTACCGAGCTCTTACCACCCAGGCTACTATGGTCAGATAGTGAAAAAAAATATCCCTAAAGTAGAGACTAACAAACATGTATAAACCAATGATTCCATAGATTCAATTGTGGTTTACAATTATAGCTTCCACACCTATTCATTTGGTATAGGATCATTTACCAGATAAAAAAGAAGAAGAAAGAATTAAAAAAAATATTGATTCCAAATTTATATATATATGAATGGAATGGTTGAGTCATTATCAAAATATGGTCAATGTGCGACACTTAGGTCAACAACGTCGACAACTCTCCTCCCTCCTTCGTTCATGGCTTCTCACTGGCCGACTCATTGGACTGTTGATGGTGAAGAGGTGAATCACGAAGAGAAGAGATTGTCAACCAGGTCGACAGAACTAGGTTGATCGACAACTCTCATTCTTGGATCTGAACTTGGCAGCATCCTTTTGATTTTGAAGACTCCTGGGGTCCAAGATCCATTTTAAAGCAAGATTTTGGGGGTTTATTTATAGGCTTTGACTAGCGTTTGTGGAGGTAGGTGATACATGTGGAATCACCCTTCCTATCGATGCCCAATGTCGATGAAGTTTTCCTTGATATGTTTGTCGCTCGACAACAACGTCGATGAGGCTTGCTCTCGACAAAGAACTATCAATTTTTGTCTGTCTTGATAATGACGTCAATAGTGTTGTCGAGATGTCTCTTCAACAGGTGGCCTCTAGTCATCAACAAAGATGTCAACATGACCTATCATCTCGTTCGTCGATAGTTGTATCGATGATTCACTCCTCAATAGGATTGTCGAGGATTCATTCAATAGCTTGGTACTGACAGAAGGACATCTCTTCAACAGGTGGCCTTTAGTCATCGACAAAGATGTTGATGTGATCTGTCATCTGGTTAGTCGATAGTTGTATTGATGATTCACTCCTTAACATGATTGTTGAGGATTCATTCAATAGCTTGGTACTGACAGAATCCCACCGGTGTTTCTTCTGTCGAGGTAGTTTGTCGACTTAGCTTCGACAAATTTGTCGATGTTCCTCTGATGGATGATTTTATGAATTACTCGATATCTATCACTCAAAATGTAGTTGTCGAGGTTTCTTCGCTTGTCAATGTAGCACTCAATAGTGTTGTCGACCATCCTACTTGATGGCAACCTTGAGTGTGTCGAGCAATTGCTCATACTTCACTACTGGATTTGTGCCAAACTCCTTCAAATATCAACAAAATTGACTTGGAACATATCATTAGGTGAATTGAAGTTAAAATGAGTAAAACTAAACATTTATACATTATTTCTAATAATTTTTATTATGAAAAAGGCTAATAAAAGTGCATCAAAACTAATGGTATTGGTGTTGTTCCCGAAACCACCCAGGTGTTGGATTTTTAAAGAGCATAGACCCAGGATGATCACATATAGGACATGTACTTAAGGTAAGCTTCGAATTGCCAAGTTGTCCTCTGCAATTGACCTTACATGTTACTAGGTGTGTGTTTTTGTTTTGTCATGCCACCTTTTATGGTGATGAACAATCATATATAATTATCACATCTTTGTAATAGTTTTGCTTCAACTACTTATAAAATTTCATGTAATGCGATATATATACCATCTGGGAAGCAAAAAAAATCCTCCATTCCTCCATTTATGGAATATGGTGATTTTATTTCCCTACTTGGTGAAGGTGGACCCCCTGTTGACACAATTTAAATTAGAACTTAGAGATACAAAAGTATTAGAATTGTAAACATGACAAGATGTGTTATTCACATTCAGGCTTAATTTTCTACAAAATCATGGCTATAAGATGACGTACCACTCATTTGACTTCAACTCTAACTAGTAATCATAATTATGGTCATGTTCTGACCGGATCTCGACCAACCATGCCTGAATTGAGTTTGAAAAGTCCACCCTTTTATCAGTGGTTGTCTTCTCTACATGCCTACTGAAGGAAAGAGAATAAGGGAAAGACAGAGAGACACTAGCATCAATCATAACACTAGCATTGTCCAAGAAAAAGGAAAAGAGTAAGAGAAGAACTACCGCTCTACACTATGGCTAGATCTGTTGTTTTGCCCTATTCTTTATGTTATTTTTCAAACTTCTACAAGAAGTTCTCTCATTCATATATACTACATTGTAGGATTTTGTTTGAACAGAAAAGTGAATTATGAAGCTAGGGAGACAAATTTTGTTAAATTTCATTAGGTACACTAAAAGTTACAAGCTTTTTAATAATTCATACGCACGACGATTAATTGCTGTAGTGAATAACAACCACATATGAATGCTTGCATCATGTTGGGTGCATGTCAACATGATGCATGCATCGAATGTGTAGTAGTAGTATGATTAATTACTGTAGTGAATAACAACCACATATGAATGCTCGCATCATGTTGGGTGCATCATGTTGGGTGCATGTCAACATGATGCATGCATCGAATGTGTAGTAGCACAAGAACATAAAGTGTGTTGTGTGTACTGCATGCACATCAATTGCACCGTGCGTCCGGTGCACACTCACAAGGGTAGCTATTCACATCGGGCGACTACTCATACTAGAATACTCACACATATTTTTACCAAAAAATGTGGTATATTTTTCCATTGAACTCTGACTCTATTTATTCTTTTGTATATTTTTATTATTTTTAAATACAAACTAAATATTAACTAAATCATTAGATAATATTTTCTTGAATAATTGTTAATATATTTCTCATTAGGTATGGAAGGCTTATCCGACATGCATATGCATGTTGTTACAACATAACTTTAATTTCATGAAGAAAAATATATCAAAGTATGCATAAAAATGTTTTTGACTTAGCCAAGCAAATGTTAAAACTAAAATAAAACATTAAATAATTAGAAAATCATGTGAAGGTGTAACTAAAATTAGGATTCTACTTAGCCCTAGAATTACCATTTAAACTGGAACCAGGTTGTAATAAGGTACCTCCAGTCTAAAGCATAAGCAAACTAAAACCAACCAAAGCACATAATTTGGCTAGAATAGATTAGAAATGGCAGTGAATAGAGTGACAAGCTCACAAAAAAGCCGACAAAATGCAATATAAATCATGCTCATTAGACTAGATGTGTTCATAACAAATGGCTGTCAACATCATTTTCTTAACAACACTAGGCCCCATTATAAAAATAAAAGTACATGAAAATACATATTATACTTTCATTATGAATAAAAATAAAGTATTGTAATTTATTCCCATATGAATCAAGTACACCTGATACACTCAGTACTATAATCAGAACATTGATTAGGATATTTTTGCACTATGCAAAATAATTGTGTATAGGTTCCCATTGACCAACAATAAGGACAAAGACTAGACCATCAATGGTCATCTAGGAAAATGTGGGTATCGATGTGATCAGAGATGGATTCATCTTCATCTTCTACACCTACCCTAAAGTTGTATTCTCTAGCATATGTCAGAAGATATATGTTTATAGCTTTCATAGACATTGATATATAAATTGATCTCTCTAAGTCTAATGCACTTTTTTCACATGTATAGATAATGCCTTTGTAAATATAACAAAGTAGGCCTTTCAAAAGAGGTAATTTAACAATTTTAGGACAACATCAAAAAGAAGAAAGTGATAGAAAGCTTAAAGAGTTCCTTTTTTTTTAGAAATGTGTTCTTTGTTCTCATGCTAGGATCTATGTTCTTGATCATGGAAAGATGAGGAAAATTCCAGTAGAGAAAGCCCAAATTCTAATGTATTCCATGCTTCTCGAAGTTACAAAGATGTAAAAGATCTAACAAGATCTTAATTGGTGAACTATGATCAAGAGGGACGTAGCAGAGTGCATTGCCTATTGTGACATTTGTCATCATGGAAATGTAAAGCATCATAGACCAACATGACTATTGTACAACTAGTGATATTCTAAATCTCACACGATCAGGGTCTTGCCCTATAATTGAGTCTCACCCTATAAACCCGTAGTGAGAGTTGTGTCTCATGTAATTTGATGTTATGGGTCAAAAAGGACTAGCACATGTGATTAGTGATTTGAAACATCAATACAAAACTTTAGTATGATCCTTACTCTTTCCCAATTGAATAGATTCTAAATCCCAACCACAAGGATTGTGGATGCCACCATGTTTGGTGAGACTGTAAACTGAGACTAGCTCAAATTTGGGTGGGGCAAGCCAAATATTGACCAAATAGTGAGATGGGTCCAGTTTTGGGTGGTGCAAAACAAAATCTTGCATGAGTTGTGACACATGGTCGAATATTGCTTGCACAATACCTATATTTGCCAAATGCTCTAATAGGACTAGATATGGTGGTGCATGTCACGTAGATGATGAGGTGGACTAGATTTTAGTTGTGAACACAAAATATTGTCTAGAATGGCAAATTGTCCCAACTTTGAGAGTTGCAACATCTAATATCTCCTAGACGATAAGGTGGGGCAGATTTGGTTGGTGCAAAACTCTGTCTAAATGGCAAATTGTCCCAGCTTTGAGTGGTGCAACACCATTTCTCTCCTGGACTGTGAGATGGGCTCAGATTTGGTTGATGCAAAACTCAAGAGATGAAAGGAATCTAACTAGTTCGTCATAATAACAAAGAAACTCATTTTAAGTTGTAGTTATAAACACCAATGTAGCTTAAAATATTCAATTAGTTTCTCTCTATCAGCTGATTAACTTACACACTAGCCACAAATTAATCCCATCATGGTCATAATATGCAATATTCTCATGGATTTTCTGGATTCTAAATTATGTGAGCTTGCCCAAAAATTATTTTGTAATTGTTTCACTTACATGCCCAATTTAGTTGAATAAGAGTGTATGATTACAACCCACTTAAGTTGGGTTAAGCTATATGTTGGGTGGTTTCAATGTTGTGTTCAATAAGTGGTGAATTCTTGGAAAGGAAAGTGAAAGAAAGATATCAAGGACTAAAGGGAGTTTGTTTGCTAGTTCACAAAGGAAAAGGAAAATCTCAAAGATAGAAATGTCAGGGACATCTTTATATTTACCTCAGATAGAATTGGTCTAGAACTTAAAATGAATGCATATAATGTCTTTCTCCTTTCTTCTTCTTATTATAAAACAGTTTACCGAAACTTCTTCTCTTGTTATTCAACGTTTCCCTGGTTATGCAACACGATTACATTTATCGCTGGTGGCCCATCACAAATGACTCATTGCAACAATTTCTCACGGCGAGAAATTAGAGGCGATAGAGTTTGTCGATCGCTCTAGACAGAAAATACAATGTAAAATGAAAGCGGTAGACAACCGTGTGTTTAAAAAATGACTAGTAAAGATTGACCCGCTGCGTATGGTTGTCTATCCGAGCAATCATCACTGCTTTGTCAAATGGAGCATTAGTCAACAAACTTTTGGAATTATTTGCCTTTCTCTTTTACCTTTGACTTTTGACCCATGTACCAACCACGACATGTATGTCTAGTACAATTCAAATTTGAACAAATAAACTGCTTATATTTGTGAATACGCATATAAGAAAACGATACAATAATCCGAAACGAAACAAAATTTTAAGCTTAAAATGATTCCCGTGCCCCACCATGACAATGCAAACCAAAATATTAAAACAGGAAAAAGAAATGCTAGAACTCTGATTAACGTCCTTCCAATTTCATTTATAAAAACGCCTAGGGGAACCGAACCGATCAGGCCCAGCCGCGCCGCATCAATATCACCCGTCGGATTGCTCCATTTACGTCCGTCAGATCTAGGTCACCAGCTGGCGTCTTCCTTTAAAACCTAACCCGGGCGCCGCCCACGGGGGTCTCTTGCATTTGGTTTATAACTGCGTCGCGGAAGAGAAGCAGCAGCGCAACGAAGAAGGGGGGAGAAGGTCGGAGAAGATGGTGCAGCGGCTCACTTACCGCAAGCGGCATAGCTATGCCACGAAGTCCAACCAGACCCGCGTCGTCAAAACCCCAGGTATGCAGCAATCTCTCTACTCCTATTTCCACTTCTTAGCCGCCGTTCACTTAGCCGAATCTCGTCTTCGTTTTCGGCGCCCTGTCAATCTTATTGACCTTGGCTGATAACTGCCGTCCATCTAGTTACTGCCGATATGTGATAACCCTATTTCTGCTGTCTGATGCGCGTCGTTCCTCCCCTGCACCGTTTGTAGGTGGAAAGCTAGTCTACCAGTATACCAAGAAGAGAGCCAGCGGACCGAAATGCCCTGTCACCGGCAAGAGGATCCAAGGAGTACGTCTCTTATTTCATTGCTAGGTTTCCATTGATATAATATATGAAAAGCATCGTAATGGTGGCTACTATATTTTAAGTGTACTCCTTTTCCTGATCTGAATAATACGTTTCACTGTGCAATGTATGCTGTGCCATTCGTTTAGCAACCCCATTGGTTATCTAATTCAAATCTCTCTGTTTTTAATGAGTACATATAGCTTATGAACAATAGGATTTGGAAGCAGTGAATTCGTTGGTCGTGAAATTCGGCATCCGATAGAAATTACCTTTCCATGATGCAGCATGCGCTGTGTTCTCTGAATTTTAATTATGAATGCACTAATTTTAAGTAGGAATGTGTGGTATAAATGTGGTTTCGTGTTCTAGTAGTTAGCAGAGAATTTCCATTTCACAGATAATTAGTAAATCTGCCATCACTATCGTCTTGATGCCCTGTTGTCTACCATCCCTACATGGAAGTTTGACCCGAAATCTTAGTATTTTTAACACTTCCGTATCAGCTTCCAACTTTTTGTAAACATGCTACATTCCCATATCAATGTATCAGGGTTACGAATTTTAAGGAACATTAATGAAACCTGTTAAAATCTATAGATTGTTAGAACAGTGACAACTTAATCCCGTTCTTCAACATTAAGAAAAGTCTATTGTTTATGATAGCTATGCTATATCTTTTTATTCTTTCTAAATGACCTTTCAAGATTAACACTTGTAGATACGTGTGTTAGACCCGTCTGAATGACACTCTTCTAATTTTACAGATCCCGCACCTGCGACCTACTGAGTACAAAAGATCTAGACTATCTAGGAACAGGAGGACAGTGAACCGTGCATATGGTGGAGTACTTTCTGCTGGTGCTGTCCGGGAGAGGTGAGACTCCCTGTTTAATGATATTTCACAGTGATTGTTACTTTTGTGTGGCGCCTAATTAACAATTCTTTTGCTGATCTATTTCTAGAATCATCCGGGCATTTCTTGTTGAGGAGCAAAAAATTGTGAAGAAGGTGCTGAAGATACAAAAGGCCAAGGAAAAGCACGCTCCAAAGGCTTAATGACAATGATGTGAAACTTTTTGTCCACCTTATTTTAATGAAATTTTGAATTTTTTTCTTCTGAACGTTGTGTTAATGGAGGTCTGAATATTTCAAGGCGAAGGGTACTATATCCTGACATCTTATCTTCTATTAGATATATATTTGTCATCCTATGCTGTACTCTCTGGGTATTTTCAAGACTTCATTCATAGTCATGTAGATTTACTATGCAGGCTACAATGCCTTCTAAAATTTCACTTCGTTACTTTGTGATATCTTTCCTAAATTGTATAAGCGTAGGGAGTTGGTACAATTTTAGATCATTGAGATAATGAAATCAACTTGGTTGACATTGTGGCTTCTACCTAAAACGAACAAGGAGTCATTCACGGTTATTATAAGTTGTTAAAATTAAAATGTAAAGTGTCTTTGCTCATAGGTTACTGTTGTAACTTTGTTGATTGATTCTGTTTCATCGCCGGGTTTTTTTTGGGTAGCAGAATTCTGGCGTTACTGAGTTGTTTGGTTTTAGCCCCTCTTTTCACAGCACGAGTAATGTATTTGAGTGAATGTGCAGTTCCTAATTCGAGCTTTTAAGCTGTCAACTGTTGATCTCTTTGTAGTCTACGGAAAATCGGTAGAGATTTGGCATAGGAACTCGTTTTTTTTCCCGCTGACAGGTGGTTCTTTGCATAGTACAGATTAGTTCTAAATGTAGTGTCAATTAGACGAAATTGCTTGGATTTCTTGCTTTTTGGACTATCCTATAAATGCAAAAAATTGCAGGCGTAGTTCAGTATTCTATTCTTAGTACAGGCATATTCTATTCTCAATCAGAATATGGCCCATGATAGAGCTGAATGTAAACGAAGGATCCATGTAGCGGACCCCAACATTGTTGGGATTGAGGCTTAGATGACTATGATTATGAGTACAGGCATGTTGGCTGAGTATTTGTTTTCTCATGTTAATTGTTTGTCTGTGTTCAAGCATACCAATACCAAAATTAGTGCTACTAGTAAAACAGTTTTATTGTAATGCATGTACCGGTACAACCTTTTTTTTGAAGCTTTACCGTTAAAATATTTTTAGAATGTGTTTCTTTGATGAAATATTCATAGTTTAAATTAAAATGCATTGTGCAGCTACTATAAAATCTTTGTTTGTCTACTGTTGAGGTCGGTTCCGCATGGTGTTTACTTTGCGCTGGCCTTTATACCTGCTTCTGTTTATAAATGTAGCGGATGTTGTTGTTAGTACCAAATTGTATAACTTGGGATTTCATATCAAACGTTTGTTTGTAGTTGGCCACAAGTATTATCTCGGTCATGACATCCTCCTCCCCTTGTGGGCGTCGAGCATCGTGTTTTTTGTATTGATCGGACTTCTGTTCAATCCACTATCGTGACATTTTGAAATTTATTATTAAGTAACCAACATCGATGAGAATATTTTAACAAAAATACTTGTCCCCAGACTTCCCATCAGAAAAAATTAAATCACTTTTAAAATGCTCAAGTTATTATTTTAAGATAATTTGTGTGTAGCAAATATTGTAGTTTATTGTTTTTAACTTGCGTTTGATTTTAACTAATGCAATTTTTTTCCCTGAACGCTATTTCTAAACTAAAAACTTTAGCTCCAATCATCCTTAAATAATGTGGGAAAATTCTATCATTCAGTTCTCTTGTGGGCTATAAGAAAAGAGGGAAGCCAAGGTTGTGGGTGCCCAGACTCGACCCAAGAAAAAGATAAAGACACTACAAAAAGGAAGCCACCCAACTATAAAACCATCTATATATAATCATATTTTCCACACTAAAAAAATAGAATCTTTTCCCAACCCTCTATTCTGGAAAATTTCATTTTCTATAAGTCTGAATCTTTTTATGTAGCTAGAAAAAGATAAGACACTACAAAAAGGAAACCACCCAACTATAAAACCATCTATATATAATCATATCATATTTTCCACTCAAAAAATAGAATCTTTTCCCAACCCTCTATTCTGGAAAATTTCATTTTCTATAAGTCTGAATCTTTTGATGTAGCTAGACCTCTAATGCTTGTAGTTTATCCACCTCGCAGACACTGCGGTGGCATCTCTACTAGTCTGTCAAACCATCGTACCGGACTAGGTCCAGTAAAACCATCCATCACCTGTCCCTCAATAGTTTCCCGAAATACCATCAATTTTTTTTCCAGATATTGGGGATTTCTATTCATTGTCCCCCCTTGGGTATAGAGCTAAGATGATACAATATTGTGGCATGTGTACTCACAAAAACTGATTTTACCCCAGTTGTAACTCGTGACAGATATAAGCCCTATGATCAAAAGATTAAAGACGAGGTAATACAAAAAACCTCCAAAAAACCGTTTCCTACCAGTATAAGCTCCACATTGTATGCGCATCTTTACAAAAAGTGTCTTCGAAGCAGTTATAGGGTTTAGTTAGTTAGGAAAGTTTGTATCCGTCTGGTACTCTTCTTCGTTATGCCATCCCATCACTTCCAATTGGTTGACTCCTCTAACCGGAGGTGACATCCTGGTTAGGACGTAGCTATATGTATCCGCTAGGCTCGAGGCATATTCAACTAATCTGAGGGTGAATCTGTTAACCTCTTTCTGTACAAAGTGGCAAGACTGTCCATGATCTCTAAGCACATGTTTTGTTTTGTTCAGCTCCAGTTTGTATCTCCATAGGATTTTTTTAATCCACATTCAGCACCCGTGCTAAAGTATGGTTGTCACATTAAATCTACATTTTGTTAACCCTATTACTACAGCCTATATCCAAGCCTACTCTAAATCCAAAACATAGGTACCTATGGTGCCATAAGCAGAGGATGGTCTCGAAAAGCCTAAAATAATGCTACCTAGGGAGTCTTTGATAGCCCCTCATGAGCTCAACCTTTGAGGGGCATTACATGTGATTTTCAACTTATACCTCTAACGTTTAGCTTGACTCTTGGTGGTTTGGGAGGGTTTCACCTTATTTCCTCAAATTTGATATTCATAACTCATTAACACCTTTGAAATCCCTACCTCGTTCTATACGTGGGTTAGATTTATAGGGGCTCCTAATTCTCAAAAAATCATATCTTTAAGGGTTATCCTACATATGAAGCATGCCATCTTCCATGTTCTCTTGACAAACATCTTAGTCCGATTGTGTCTACTTGAACATCTTGCTACCCATATGCACCAAAGAAGGATAGTAGCGATGTCCCCCTAATGAAACCCAACAATGTATGTTGTGACGTTCGTATTCCAACACTTGTTTAGACTAGTGATTGCAGGGTAGCTGCCGAAAAAGAGTTTGCCTCATGTTGGACCCTTCTTTTGTTGTCTCTAGGTCGCCATCCTTACGTTAAGCATGAGTTTGCCAAGCTCCGGCTTCTCCCATCGAATCTCCTTATATGCATAACAATCCATTTTGACCTCATATATAAGACCTTTATTCTAAACCATGGGGTCCCTCGATCCTCTTACACGTATGATTGAGCATAATGATTCTAAAGGTAGTCGAGGCTAGCTAGCAACATTACGCTATTTTACAAAGCTGTCACTGAAATCTCGCTAACTTCTAACGTATCTGATTCTAGAGATGGCCATGTGAATCTAATTGTTTGGAATGTAAAATGTCACAAGGATACCACGCAACGCACGATCTGTACCCTGTTCTAAGCTTTTTTCCGTAGGATGTCAAAAATATTTATGTAGGCTTAGGTTTTGTACAAGCATGTTTGATTTTTTTTTTCTTCTTTTGTTAACATTTATACGAAAATGTTTTTAGAAGGTATGGTTTTGGTTGGTTTTGTGTTGCGACTAGTTCAGGTCTATTCAAGTGAATTTTTACATATCTTGTACTTGTTATATTCAAGTTGAGTATGTTCGGCCTCAGTCGTATTCCACAAAGCGTCACTCGTTGCAATACGTACCCCTATTTTGAGCGTAAACTCTTGAAAGTTTGGGTCTTTGAACGTTTGACTCGAAGCCTTGAAGCAATGGTAACCTCCTATGATGGCTTCTTGTGGGAAGCTAGAGGTCATAACCATTTCCCCCCGATTCATTGGTACCCTTCTATTATTGGTTTTTTATGAGACTCTCAGACATAAAATCACCATTGGACATTATTAAACCATTTGTTTTGATGATGACAAACATTTCATTTTTGTGGATCTAACTTGTTATTTGAATGTTTCGGGGATAAACAAACAAGGAAGTTGATAGTTGAAGATCTATACAAATTGAAAGATCAACGCATTTAGATTGCTTTTACTTTCATGGTTGTACTCAATGTAAAAACTTGTACAAGTATATAATGTACAAGTACTTAGACATCATGTAAATCAAGCGTTAGATCCCCCCTTAAGATATAAACACAATTACACATTGATACACACACTTAGTAGATAACACAACACATTGAATCAAGGATTTTCTCGGTCAACAAATTCCTCGACCGAGACTCTCGGTCGACAAAGTTCTCGATCGAGAATCGACCCTCGTAGTTGTTAGACTGAGTTAGCAAAGTAGTTGGGAGTTGGAATCAAACATTACAACACATTGACCTCAATCTCGCATTCGGTCAAAGAAAAGTTCTGTCGAGACACTCTCCGTCGACAAACTTCTCGACCGAGAGAAGTTCTGGACTGCAATTTTCAGCAATAAACAACTAGCCGTTGCAATGTAATTAGTGGACACCTAACGACTAGTTGAGCACTAAGAACACCCTAGAAAGTGTCTAGAACGTCCATAAGTACTAGTAGGCCATTCCTATAAATAGGACATGCCTTAGGACACCCAAAGCATCACTTGTACATACAATTACACTTGAGATTCATTCTTAGTGAGCAACAAGCTGAGCTACACTTGCAATCTGTTTCTTTGAGCTCTACATCAGTGTCATATAGCCAAGTATCTCCTAGCCACCACACTACCACGTTCATATATAGTGGATAGGAGATCAATACGCTTGATATAGGATCAAAGCACTGTACTCATTGGTAACATTGTCTCTTTCTTCCAATCTTGTTCCTTCTATTGTATTTTGTTCTCCTTGACTACTAGGTTGGAGGCTGTTGAAAGGAGGTTCGTGGACCTACTTCAGGTGGTGAAGGCTGCTCCCGGTGACTTGGAGTTACTTCAGAAGGCTGTCTCAAGGTGAGGCTACTTCAAGTGAAGGCTACTTCAAGGGTGAGCTTGGAGTTACTTCAGAAGGCTGCTTCTAGGGGGATTGAGGCTACTTCAGGTGAAGGCTACTTCAAGGGTGTAAGGAAGGTGATTGTATTTTATGTAACATATTTGCGAGGTAATAAAATTGATCACTTTTAAAATCCCAATTGGAAACAATCGGGTAGTGGACTGACTACCTTAGATTTCTAAGGTAGGAACCACTCTACATCCTTGTGTATTCCTTGTTTCCTCCTACTTCTTATCCAAGTGTTTTAAATTGTTTACTTAACTTAAAAACTCCAAAAAGCTCTATTCACCCCCTCTAGATATTTCATCACCTTTATTCAAACTTCTTTGTTGTGGGTCTTCTTAGATCTATCAAGTTGATTACACATTTATCCACCCATAGACACAATATAATGAAAGATAAGAGATGATATAAAGTGTCACAATACTAAAACAAGAGTGTTGGCTAGCCAAGGATCAACAAACCCCAAATGCAATATCTATAGATGAGCCCCCATTTAAAGAGCTAGCTGTCTTGCCCTTTTAACAAAAGCACACATATTATTGCTATTTTCTTAAATTAGGACTCTGAATAAATATAGACATAGACACATAATCAAATAATTTGGACTTGTCATGAGTACACAATTTTATACTTGCATACACACATATCCATTTTGAGATGATATATTGATGAGTATGCATATATCCATACCTACTATATCCATGTATGTAACATATAAATGTAAGAAATATTTATATATATTGACTAGACTTTTTATGCAATAATCAATTGGATTAACCATTCTTACATGCTAATTTCCTCATCCAATGAAAATCTGACAACTAGGCATCAAAACCTATGTCCTAAACCAACACCAATCAATCCCTCCCCAGCCACAAGCAGCTGCCACTGACAGTACTAACCTTTCCCTTTGTCCCTACTTCTTCTTGTGAAAACGTAGAACCATTATCACTGCCCATACTCCTTCTTAGCTTCTCCATCGTCTGCCAAGATATGCTATCCCCACAAAGTCAACTTGGTGGTATGGGATCAACACATGCTCTAAGATCTAGAGTGACACGCATTAGTCTTATGAGGTTGCATTTCACTCCTCTTGTCCCCCATCCTCTGCCATGCTTTAGTGGTCTGATTGACTAGCACATTTGCTGTTGAGTTGTCATAGCGGAAAAAACAATAGGCAACACAAACACAACCAGAAGAAGAACAACAATCCACACAGAAGATGAACTCATAATTCACGTGGTTCGGTCTAGATGACCTACTCTACGAGATGAGAAGAAAATTTCACTATTGCAAGATGATTACAAAGGGGAGATACTCTCCAAGAGATAGAGAGAACTAAAAAATCCTTGAGAAGGTTACACCAAAGTAAGATAAAGAACTCTTAAGTACACTTCTATACATTGATACTTTTCAGTACAAAAAAATCCCATACCTTAAGGGCCCTACTTATAGACTCTATGCCATAAGGATTCGACTAGAAATAGACAATCCTAATAAGAATCTAGAACAAAATAAGAGCCCAACTTGTTTGTCAATAGAGCCATTTCCAACTCTAAATAGGAATATCAATTCAAATGCAAGTAGGAACATGGGTTGGACTCAAACCAAGGCAAGACCCAAATTAGAACTACCACACACTGTACAATTAGGATTAGGACTAGGAGTCTTCAATGGATAATAAATTTCCACCTTGACTCGAAGTCAGCATCTTATAGGAAAAATAGAAAACTTCTTCTCCTCCAACCCCTAAGGGCATCACTGACAGCTGTGAAGGCTAACCAAATCCAAGAAGGTCCTAAACTTGGAAATTGGTAATGGCTTTGTCATCATATTGTCATGATTATCTTTTTTGATGATCTCATTTTCAATAGAAGGTTTGAAGAGATTGATGTAAGTAAATGGCTCATTAACATCACTGGTCTCCTCGGTAGTGGCTAAAGCATCAGCAACAGTGTAATCTTCATATCTTGCTGGTGGCCTAATCTATCTTCTTCTCTGCCTGAGCAACACTATAAGGTTGTGCATCATGTCCCTCATCTTCAACATTATCTGAGGTATATTGATGAGTTGTAATAGGTGTTAAAAATGCCGTGTGGTGATGATGTCACATCATCAATCTCTAGCTCCACTTGCTTGGTGTCACTAGGAGAAGGATTTGTATCGGAAGTAGTAACAAAAAATTAGTAACAAAATCTTTTTTCTTCAAGAACATATCAGACTCATCAAAGGTAACATGCCTTTCAATCAAGAATTTTGGATACTTAGGGTATGGACATCAGAATTTGTACCCTTTTACATCTTCAGCATAACCCAAAAAATGCATTTCTTGGCCCTAGGGTCAATCTTTCCATCTTTGAAGTAGACATAAGAATGAAAACCAAAAATACGAAGATTAAAGTAGTTTGCAAGATGACCAGACCAATCCTCTTTTGGAATTTTAAAACTGAGCGGAGTAGATAGAGAGAAGTTAACAATGTTGGTGGCTGTAGAAATAGCTTCAAACCAGAAAGCTCTCCCAAGTCCAATATGAATCATCATTCATCTTGCTCGCTCCAAGAGTGTTCTATTCATACGATTTACAATACCATTCTATTGTGGTGTATCTTATAGTAGGATGTCTGGTAAGGGCTTTAGATTGGCAAAAATTTGTGAACTCAGATGAGTAGAACTCTAAATTGGTATTAGTCCTCAATATCTTGACACACTTTCTAATTTGCTTTTCAATCAAAGTCTTCCACTTATTAAACTGTTCAAAATCTTCATACTTATGCTTCAAGAAGAAGACCCAAACATATCTTAAAAATTTGTCAATAAAATGATCATATATCTAGCACCACCCTTGGATGTAACTTGAGAGGGACCCCATATATCAGAATGAATGTAGTCAACATTACCCCCTCTGGTATGAACTACTGTAGAGAAGCTAACTTTCTTTTGCTTTTCCATTACACAATTTGACAAAAATCTAACTTCCCAGAGTACTTCTGTTTAAGAGTCCTCTCTTGCATAGGATAGCAAGATCTTTCTCGCTCATGTGTCTAAGTTTCATATGCCAAAGCTTGGCGGTGTCCAAACTAGAAGTGGATGATGAAAAAGAAACATCAGTTGTCCTAATGATAGTTTCACCAATTAGTGAGTATATATTTCCAATTTGTCTTTGACCCTTGACAACAACAATTTCATCTTTATGCACATACATGATTCCATCTTTTGTAGCATACCAAAACATTATTCAAGTGTGCATATATAAATGAGATTTTTAGCAAGACCTTGAATATGATTCCATCTTTTACAACATGTGGAATACCTTTTTCTTCAAGTGTACCATTGTGTATGGTAAAGACTCCATCAAGATAGAAGAAGTAATGTCTTCTCTCATATCTAAATCCTTGATGGACATGGAATTGGTTGTTTCTTCAAATGACAGACAAGCAAAAGCTCTCAACGTAAGGGTCTTTCAAAAGAAAAAGGCAAGAACAAAGAACATAGCATATCTATGTCCAGTCTTAATAACAAAAAATCATGCAAATACTGCAAAGAGAAGGGATATACTTGATGATGGGATCATGGTGATCCCCTCACAATTTCGTTACTTAATTGGAGTGGGCCTGACCCATCATGGCTGTTTTGGCCAACACATACATGGTTCTGAGATGCCAACACAATCATTTGTCCAGCATGATTGTGGTTTCCTACCAAAAAAATTGATTCTTACATTGTGATTTTGAGTTTAGCATCATGACTGTGGTGATGTAAATGGCCATCTTGTCCACTTTTCAAGCAAATTTCTAGGAATGAGCAAATTCACTGCAAATTTCTCACAACATTCAATCATTGATTCACATCAAATTGTAACACATTCTTTCCACTCTTTGAAGCATTCTCTCTCAATCTCTAATCTTTTTCTCTCTTCATACCTCAAAACAACAAAAACATATCAAATGCAAAGTGTGTGGGTGTTCTTTGAACATGTAAAAATTAAAAGTATGATAAAAATGGGTTTTTAGATAAAAGATATCAACCAAATGTTGGTTGCCTCCTACTAGCACTAAGTTTATTGCCTTCTGTTGGGCTTGGTGTTGCTTCAATCAAGCAACTTCTAAAAAATCTTATGGTATCACTTCCATATCAACTTTCCTTCTCCTGTGAATTCACACACACTTCTTATTTTAAAGGTATCTCCTCAGTCAACATCACTATATCAAAACTTTGATTTTCCTTGTCGGGCCCAATATCATCATATGACTTGAGTTTTTTACCATTGACCACAAATTCTTTAGAACCTTCATTCTCCCAAATCAAACAATTTTGGATGGGTTTATCTTGATTTTAGATTCCATGGAAAGATTTTTGTTTATGAATTGTACACCCAAACCCATAGACCGGGCTCAAACATTTTCTTCCTTCTCAACTTATAATGCAAAACCCCATTATTTCCTTGTAGTTCTTTGACATCTCATAGGCTTCATGTCTTAATTCCTCAGGTTTACTGCATTAGATTTCTCTTCTAATTGTTGCTGTGTCTACATCCATGTCCACAACCTTCAATGCCCAAATAGCTTTGTGTTGCAATTCTACCTAGACATGACAACTTTTTCCATAAATGATCTTGAATGGAGTAGTGCCAATTAGGGCTTTGAATGTTGTCCTATATGTCTATAAAGCTTCATTGAGGTGTAGTGACCAATCCTTGCGGTCTGATATCACCATCTTCTCAAGAATGATATTTATTTCTTGTTGGAGAGGTCAACTTGCCCACTTTTTTGAGGATGGTAATTGATAGATACAAGGTGGTTTAACCCATGTATCTTCAACAAACTTCCAAATATTTTATGTATGAAATGGATTCCACCATAACTTATGATAGCTCTTGGTACTCTCCAAAGTGACTGAAGATGTTAGACTTGACAACCTCACAAACCACCTTGTGGTCATTTGTTCTTGTGGCTATGGACTCAACCCATTTAGATACATAATCAATGACCACCAAGATGTACACAAACCCATAATAAGGGGTAACAAATCGATGAAGTCAATGCCTTACATATCATTTACCTCCACCACTAGAGTAGGAGATAGAGGTGTCATGTCTCTCCTTGTGATTGTGCCTACATTTTGGCACTTCAAGCAAGCTTTACAATATTCATTAAAAATATTTAAACAAGTTTGGATAAAAGAAACCACATTGGAAAAGTTTTCTAGCTATTCTTTCCCTACAAAGTGACCTCATGCACCAGAATAAGGCATGTAAAGTATATCTCACTTCTCATGTTTAGGAATACACCATCTAATCAATTCCTTCAAATAGTATTTGAAGAGGTGTGGGTCATCCAACACATAGTTATTCACCACATCAAACAACCTATTCCTTCACTCTATGGACCATGTGCTGGGCACTCTTCCACTAGCCAAGAAATTAGCGATGTGTTTGAACCATGGCTTTTGAGATTAGCCAATTAGCATAAGTTTCTCATGAGAATCTGTTTCCTTGTCTACTTCTCATAAGGTGCCTCAATGCGTGAAAGGTGATCGACTGCAAAACTTCAATTCCTTTTTTAGTAATATCCAAATAAAACTCTTTGAGAAAGATAATCCATCTTATCAACCTCAGGTTGAAATCATTTTCAACATGCACTAGTACATAACCGACCTTTAGTGTCAGTTATTTAAGGCCTTTAGTATCGGTTTCTAAGCGAAACCTATGTGGGCGACGCTAAAAGCCCAGTCGTTACGCGTCGGTTAAAAAACCGACGCCAAAACCCTTCGCGTGCCACCGAAAACGTGCCAGCAGGGCACTATAGGCGTCGGTTATTAGATAAGAAACCGACGCCATATACCTTCGCGCAGCAGAAGGGCGCCATCTTGGGCACTATCAACATCAGTTATTAGATAAGAAACCGATGTCATATAACTCCCAACACGGCCGTGCTGGCCAGCACGGCTGTGGTGTCTGGTCCGCTGCCACGGTCGTGCACTCCCAACACGGCCGTGCTGGCCAGCACGACCGTGGTGTCTGGTCCGCTGCCACGGTCGTGCTGTTAAGGAAATAGACGTCGGTTACTATCAGAAACCGACACTGTAATGATATGGCGTCGGTTTTATACAAATAACCGACGCCTATTTTTTGTTTTTTTTTTCTGTTAGTCTGCAGACCTGCTGTATGGCTGGTCGCAGGATGAGAAACCTACAGTTCAGTTATGAACTGCATGTTTTATGACATCCATTGATATCAGCCAACAACAGGCCATAAACCTGCAAAATTAACAACAAAAATATTCACACATTTAGCAATGCAACCTGCAGTTCCATTTGATTTTCACACATTTAGAAACATTCATGTAGCTAGCAATCTGTAGTTCCATTCATTTTCACATTCACACATGTAGAAACATTCATATAGCAACCAACAGTTTCATTCATTTTCACTCAGACACATGTAGAAACATCCAGACATGTAGAAGCATTCACACATATATTATAATTCAGAAATTCATTTACAAAATATCATTCTTTAGTCATTATTCGCTATCAACATCCCAATTATATCTTAAAACCCCCATTATTTGTATGGCTGTTGCCCATTCTTCTCTTACTTCATTTAATTATCCCATCGTATAGGGAGCATGTACATCTGGTAAGGCCGTTCCTGTAGTGTGGTCAGTTTTAAACACCTGTAAAGAGAATGATGTATATATATAATTAATGAGCTATAAATAAGATTGATATATTTCATATTATCTAATGAGACTATATAATACCTCAGCAATACAATCGATGTCCATTGCGGCATATTTGATAATCATGTGCATAAATCGCATCAAATAGTATTCACATGCCCATCCGTTGTCTTGTGTAGCACACTATAAATTCAAACATGCAAAATATTAAAAAATATAACAAATTAAGCACTGTTCACATAAATAATATATACATATATTGTAGTCGGGAACTTACTTTCACGTTCTTCCAAATTATTGGCTGGTTCTTTTTCGTGGGGACCTTTCCTCCAGCCTTTTTGAACTCATCAAAACCCCTACATGTTAATGTAACACAATACATTGCATAATTAAATAGTAATGTAATAACATATGTTAACGGATATGAAAATGAAATATTTCTCACCGGAATAATGCCATTTTCATTATGTGTCCATATTTTGTATTCAATTTACTCCCCTTAGGATCTAGATAATAGACAGTGAACGTCTCGGGGACAATAACCAGTAACTCCCAATGCATACCACTAGAGGTAAAAAGGTTAAAAATTAATAACTCAAAATCCACAATAAAAATGTAATTTTCTTAAGTCCAAATTATAATAAGCAAAGTAAACTTACTCTACATTGAATGGAGCCATTATCACCATCTTCTTATTTTGAGAAAAAATTGTAAAAGCCTCACAACAATATTGTTGAACTGACGGAGGGTCTTTAGCTACTAGACTAATCAAAGATGGAATCAAAAATCCTACATGTTCGAATGCAAAATCTGCACATATCTTGTCTAAGTAGGTACAAAATATGTATTAATTACGCATGCATTAATAAATAAGAAACCAGATCACCAGATCCTACACAAGGTATATGGATGTATAAAGAAGATCTCACCTTATCCATAGCTCTATCACATATGTATTTAGCCAATCATATCGAAACAACTCCAAAATATCTTGTATAAATAGTTTGCTTTCGTATGATTGACCTGCAACATCTGAATCTATAGAAACAGTTATAGGGCAATTTATATCATGTTCGCCTAACCATATTGCCATACCCCTACAGTTAGGACCTAACGGGATAGGTAGGTCCTGTGGAACCCAACTGGGTAATGTAGAAGGTGGAAGTGGAGGCCTAGATGCTATGAGTGTCTTCTTTTTAACCTGTATATATATAATAATTTCAGATCAACTGAC
This sequence comes from Alisma plantago-aquatica, assembly GCA_963693085.1. Classification (NCBI taxonomy): domain Eukaryota; kingdom Viridiplantae; phylum Streptophyta; class Magnoliopsida; order Alismatales; family Alismataceae; genus Alisma; species Alisma plantago-aquatica. The sequence continues at coordinate 327,219,858 of OY856409.1, forward strand.
ATCATATACACACACTAACAATTTAACGTAATGTAAATTTACCATACAGTTTCAGTAAAGATGACATCCGCTTTTAGCCACAATATCACTCTGCCTTCTGCCTCACCAAGCGTTTCACAATCTGGGTGGGCATATGGCAATGGAAGATCCATCCACTTGGGGAATATATGTACCAGGCTCACACGAATCCAACCAGCTGGTAATGGAGACCCGTGAAACATTTCCCCTGGTAGGGATGGGTAAGCCGACGCCTCTGCAATGACATATTCATTAACTTTTAGACGGCATGGCTTCAACCCCTACAAATTTTTGTGTAAAGAATGTTATATACATATATACATATCATCTTTTTTTGAAACGACTACAATTTCATATATACATATCATCTTGAAAACATATCATCTTGAATTAAAAAACTAGTTACTATGTCATAAAAATACTTACAGCGGATTTTCTAGGTGGTGGGTCTACAAGATTACTCCCAACCTCTGCAGTAGGAGTAGAGCCTACAGTAGGAGACACTATAGGTACTGTCTGGTAAGTAGCAGTCTGAGATGCCTGCCACTTTTTCATTACTTCTTTGAGTTTCCTATCAAATAGATTATCTACCTATACATGGATAAAAGAAACGTCAAATTCTAATTATTGAATTCTCTTTTACAGTAACATCTATAAGGAAAAAATATGTTACCTCTTCTTTTGAAAGTCCCACTTTTGGGACATGTTTGCGCTGGGATGGCCGAAAAAAAAGCTTTGATGCCCACACCAGCGCCTGCAGCCCTAACACGTCCAGGATGTTCTGGGTTACCCAGAGCAACTGTCAATTCATCCCTTGTGCCCTCAGGGATGAACTTGCCTTGTTTCCTCAGCTCGTGCAGCTCCCTCTAATCACCAAAACAAAAATTTGTAATTAAGTAAATACCACAAATAATCAATATTCGAACGATTGCTGTAAGAGTTGTATTTTACCATTTTTGCAGCCGCCTCAGCAGTTGCGGGCTTCCTTATTTCTCCCTTCTTATTTTGCCTCCCAGCTATCCAGACATCATGGCGAGGCAGAGGTGTGCTACCTATAGTGGAGGACTCCTGAGTAGCAGCAGACTGAGAAGTAGCCTCAGACTGTAGTCTTTGGCGAATGCCTGCATACCCCTTTGGACCCATTGTGTGGTCATGCACATTCAGTGCACGCCTTGATCTTTGTGCCTCACTGAGGGCCTAGTTAGTATGCACATTAATGATTTGGTTAGTAACAGTAAATGTTAATCTTGAATAGGTGAATACAACATATATTAATGAGATTGGGACTGACGCCTAATACCTTGAATTCATCAGTTTGTCTTGAAGCAACAAACGCGTCCCATTCTTCTTTGTCCAGGAAGTTCCACTGTTCAGTGGCTGTCTTCTTCCTCTTGTCAGCTTCTTTTATGTATTCTTGGGTGAGATTTGTCCTATAGTTCCTTAGGACTCTCCCACAGCATTGCATCACGCATTTACGATGCAGCTTTTCATCCAATTCAAATATATTATGTAAATTAGAATTGCTATTAACTAGTATCCAAAAAATTAGTAATCTATAAAATAGAATTGCAAATTAATAATAACTCACACATAAATCCTTCCATATTACGTCTTTCTTCTCCTTAGAAACTTTATGCCAAGAATCTATCTTACAACCGCAATGGCCACGAGTAACATACCCAAGATATGAAACAAATGAATTGCGATTCACACAGATGCATTTCCTGCATTATCAAAATCCACAACAAGTTTGGGTCCATTGCCCTTTTACGCTATTAACTTCTTCATCATAGTGATGCCCCTTCTCTTGTCAACTTTTTGGTGTTGCTGATCAAGTGCCTCAAGTGCTTCAGAGGGTACATGTGCATCATCAACCTAAAATTTGACAAAATAAACACATTTACAAGATATAACTATAAATGGACATATAGATATAAATATATGATATATTTTTAAAACTTACATTGTGAGGCGGCGCATTGATGTCCTCACCCTCACGATAATCATCCACACAGTCATCAGGAGAATGCTCAGCCATCTGAAAATTCACATTCACATTGTAAAGTAATTCAAATTGTAAAGCTCACATTGTAAAGTTCACATTCACATTGTAAAGTAATTCACATTGTAAAGTTCACATTATAAAGTAATTCACATTGTAAAGTTCACATTCACATTGTAAAGTTCACATTGTAAAGCTCACATTGTAAAGTTCACATTCACATTGTAAAGTAATTCACATTGTAAAGTTCACATTATAAAGTAATTCACATTGTAAAGTTCACATTCACATTGTAAAGTTCACATTCAGAAAAATAAAACATATAAAAAAATATAAACAAATTAGAGTTTTTGCATGGTTAAAACTTTAGGCCAACAAATACATGTGTTGTCATTCTTATATATAATAAATGTGTACCACCTATCCCATTCTTAAACACCTAATCTCACTAGTAAGTGTATAATATGTATTGGGTTTTCGAGAAAATTTCGGCAGCATTTCCCTGCTGTTCTCTAAGTACATATTATACACTTACATATTCTCTAAGTACAAACGGGGAAATGCTACCAAAATTTTCTCAAAAACCCAATACACATTATACACTTACATCCTAAGTGAGATTAGGTGTTCAAGAATAGTCCCAAACTGGGGACTATCCAAGAATTATTCCTAATGAGTAAATCTTGGACAGGTTTCTAGGCAAACAAATAAATGTGCTGTCATTCTTATATACAATAAATGTGTACCACCTATCCCATTCTTGAACACCTAATCTCACTAGTAAGTGTATAATGTGTATTGGGTTTTCAAGAAAATTTCGGCAGCATTTCCCCACTGTTCTCCAAGTACATATGTACTTAGAGAACAAACGGGGAAATGCTATTGAATTTTTCTTGAAAACCCAATACACATTATACACTTACATCCTAAGTGAGATTAAGTGTTCAAGAACAGTCCCAAACCGGGAACTATCCAAGATTTACTCCTAATGAGTAATCTTGGACGAATTTCTAGGCTAATGAGTACATATCCACTACATGTATTTGCTCACTTACATTGCATCACTCACAATTAGAGAATTATTAAATAATAAATCAAGAATTCAATAGTTTCAAACATGCAATAATTCACAATTAGAGCGATAAGATTCACTTTGTATAAACATACATGGCATAATTCAGGCACAATAGCAGGTGTAGTCATTGACCCGATTCAACAATATAAGAATAATTTTAGAAGAGTAATAACCAATAGCAACCACGGTCTGTGTGGGCTGGCACGGCCGTGGCTGTGTTGGCCAACCACACGGCCGTGTTGGGTAGCACGACCGTGTGGTCGGCCAACACAACCACGGCCGTGCCAGCCCACACGGCCGTGCCAGCCCACACGGCCGTGCCAGCCCACACGGCCGTGGTTGCTGTTGGTAAGGAGAGGGAGAAGGAAGAAGAAGAAGAAGAAAGGAGGGCATACTGTTGGTAGAAGTATGGAGACGGAGGCGGTGGTGAGCACACCAGCGGCATAAGACGGCGCGGAGGCAGGCGAGTAGAGAAGGAGAGGCGCCGACGTCGAGCAGAGAAGGAGAGGGCGCCGGCGGTGAGCAGAGAAGGAGAGGTAGGCGGCGGCGGTGGCGAGCAGCTGCAGCAGTAGTAGGCGGCGGCGCGGAGGCAGGCGGCAGGTGACGTAGCAGCAGGCGGCGGCGACGCAGCAGTAGGTCGGGAATCGTCGGAGCAAAATCGCGCGATCTCAATGAAACAGAAGAGAAAAGGGGAAGAGTTCGCTGTGCGTGTGGGCTATTAAGTTACTAAACGGCGTTGGTTATTCATAACAACCGACACCTTTATTATTAGGTGTCAGTTATACAAAGACAACCGACGTCAATTGGACATTCCTTTACCCTAATTTTTTTGACGGGGACGGCGCGCAGACCCTTATTAGCGTCGGTTATTATAAGAAAACTGACGTCCATATTGTAACTTTTGGCGCAATTTTATCTTCATTTAACGTCGGTTATTAGGTAAAACACCGACATTGTATCTGATACTTTGGCGCAATTTTTTTTGCTCGAAAAAATTGGATTTCACGGGCTACTTTAGGCGTCGGTTGTTTATTCTAGAAATGACGCTAAATAGAAAGCGATACTCGTGTCTGGCCACTCGTATACGATATATGTCAATTTGTGTTGTAAACTGACGATGTAGGTTTTAGGCGTCGGTTCTTATTTAATAACCGACACATGGAAAGTGACTTCATAAGCCATTTCTGTAGTAGTGATGAGATATTTAAGGGAAACATGATCAGTGTATACAATGACCTTATATATGAGAAAAATCTGTCAAGAGAAAATACCACTACAAGCAACCCCATCTCTGTAGTAGTGCAATTTATTTGAGATTCATATAAAGATTTCTTGCATAGTAAATTGCATAAGGTATTCATTTAGATCTTTGGCCAAGCACATCCCTCACAACTGTATGCAAATGCATAAGTCATGACCTTGGCCTAGAGAAGTCGGGGGGCTGCATAATAGGAGTAGAAATTAGCTTGTATTTTAAGTGATTGAAGGCTTCAATACATTTGTCATCAAACAATAAATCAATATCCTTTTAAAGAAGATAACATAACAATCTTGATATCTTGCTAAATTCTTTTATGGACTGGCAATAGAAACCTACATGTACAAAAAAAACATACATATCATTCACAATCAATTTTTGTTCAATCAGTAGAAATTCGTGCTTAATGTGAACTCCCTGTCTAATGAGGGAGTCCATTTCCACATATCTATGCAATTTTCCACATTTTATCTCCTTTTCCACTTTTTTTACTTTTCTTATCTATTTATCTCATTCATTTTCATCCATATTACACAATTAGTACTTCCTAATAGAAGTATTCTTTTCCAGATTCAAGAACAATTTACTTTTCAATTCCTGAATAAATTTCCTAATTTAATTATCCTGGCATTAGCACTGTTTGCATTGTGTAAGTTGGTTGATTAATGAGAACTGACTTTTATAGAGTTATGGGACCTGATAAAGATAACATATGAATTTTCAACATCTGGATATGTTGTTGCATCTTAGTTATCATTCAGGAGAAGTGGTTTGCCTTTTCTGTGGATGATAGGGATACCTACACATATCTCTAGATTGGTTGTTTTATTGATTCTTGATTTCCTACATATTTGATTCCTCATATCTCTAGGAGTATTTTGCGAGAATAAATTTCTCTTGGGAGAGATGTTGACCTAAAGCTCTATTGAATTTCCTTAGGCATTGTAGGATAGTTGACATTTGTAGGTTAAAATATTCTCCAAATAGGATAATTTCATCCACAAAACTAACATGAGTGAACTTGAGTTTTGTTTAGTTAAAATTATAGGCTTTTAGTGGCGTTCTGTTTCTTCCTCATCCATTAATTGACTTAATCTCTCTAGATATAAAATGAATCATTAGGAAATAGAAGATACCCTTGTTTCACACCACATGAAGGTTTGAAGCTGCCTATATTTTCACCATTCCAGGAGATAGATGTTCTACCAAAAGAGATGTGGGCAATGCTATAACCTTGGATACCATTTTTGCAAATAGGGTTTGATGTTTGCTGTTATAACATTGGATATAAGTTTAGTGTGGGCATTGTTGAGCAAGATTAGCCTTAGTTGTGAGCATGTTCCTGGTATCTGGATCTTCAGGATAAGGACAAGGGTGGAGTTATCTACATCAATGTCAATATGAATTCCTTGGAATGATTGTTTAATGAAGTTGCAAATTTTGTGTTTCACGATAGGCTAGTTTTTTCTTAAGAAGGATGCATCCATTGGGACTAGGTGCCTTGAGAGGTGGCATGTCATTAAGTGAATCCCCAAATATTTTAGACTCATTAGGAACATGAGAGAGGAAGGTCTTTTTAGAGGACTCAATAGTAGGAAAGTTCTTAACGAAGGATCGACATGTAGATTGTCTACTGGAATAATCTGATCCATGGTAAAGGTTAGTAAAGAAGGAGAGAATCAAAGCCCTAACATGATGTTCATCTTCTATCAAGAGATATGATACCTCATTGTGGTCCTTGAGTTTTGCGATCTTGTTTGTCCACCATCTAGTCTTCCCACAAATATTCAATTGGCTTTTCCTTTGATAATAGTGAAGGCGATCTTGAGTTCTCCTTCATATATTTTTTATTCACTTTTATTCAAATCCACAAAACTACCCAATTTTCTCATGAACATTCCTTAAATAACTAAAATATTAGGAAACACACAATATCTCACCCTGACCATTAGAGCAATCTGCCAATGACATGTGAAAAATTGCCTAAATTCACATGCCACAACTACATGGCACATCACCACAACATGCCACCACTTTTAGAAGATCCTTTTCAGAATTCCAAACCCTAAAATCCATTCATAAACACCCTGTCATATCCACCGTATTACAAGCCCCTTTCAAATCTCATGAAGCTAGAGAGTAGAGAGAGACTATACCCCTCTTTACTTTTTTTGCATTATTTGTGATCATAGGATCCTTCATTTACTCATCTACCTATGAACACCATTAGGCTGCACAAACAATAATCAAGTCATGCTCCTAACTTCCAAATTTAGTTATTGATCTTAACTACTCTTAATTGTTTTTGTCTAATTCATATCCACTTAACTACTCATGTGATTGGTTTACAAATCCTAGTTTATCTAATAAGAAAGATTAGATCATGCTCATAATCTATATCTTATCATCATCCTCTAATCTTCCTACACGTTGGTCCTAACCTTCCATGAGGGATCTGTACTGTGGGATGTCTCGAGGCAATTATGACCTCAGTATACCTAAAAAGTAGAACCTTTATGGCTACAATGGGAAGGATGCATACATTTCTAGCCCCAAAGGCCCACTAACAATAAAAACACATGTTCATTGCTTTTTTATTGTCTTTTTCCCTCTTCTTTTAATCAACCTAAAACTACCGCCTTTTCAAAACCCTTAGAAATGGTTGGATATTGGTTTATTAGACCTATAAATGGATATTCAGAATCTGCACATTTGATCCAAATTTGAGTCTAAAATTTAAAAAAAAACCTGACATACACATAATCCAGATTGGATTTTGGATATCAAATTTTATATCTGAAAATTTCAGATAGTATTTCGGATATGGCTATACCCGCTTTGAAAAAATCCAAAATCTGACAAATTTATATATATTATCAAATATATATTATCTAGATATAAAAATATAAAAATATAGATATTTTATCATATATATTCATAGAAATATCTATGTTTTCTATATATAATGTATTAATAACAATACATTTATTATTTTTGGTTTGGATATGATATTTATCTGAATTTGGATATTATTTGTCAGATCGGATTCAAAATATTATCACATGATATCCGTCGGATATCGAATCGGATATCAGATCGGATTATTTTTCTTCAGATTTAGATATTGGATATAGTAGTATCCACTCCATATTCGATCCATTTACAGGTCTACAGTTTATCAAGAAAGATGGAGAGGTTAATCCTTGCTCACTCATAACTGGATCACCAGATCCTAACTTTTATCTATATTTTATTTTATATTATCCTTTATATGTCTCAAATGCTATATATACTTTCCATCATGTAATTTCCAATGCTTTATTCTATTCTTCCCTTATTATACAAATAATATGTGACAATGGTATCATGTTTATTATTTTTTACAAGATAGCCAAATAAAGTTTCACTACCAAACATACATACTGGACAATTATTTGGGCAGCGTGCAAAAGATTGGCGACTCAATTGGGGAATGCCTAGACGATCTAACTTGAACTCCCTATTTTTTGTGAAGTTTCAATGCTTTTGTTGGTTTTAGGTTGTTTTTGCTTTTTTTTCCTCACATAGGTAGAATGGTAAATTGATGCATTCCTCCAATCTTATGTCTTGTGGGTCGAGGCGATCCACTGACCCTTTGTGTCTCCCCTATCTGGCCTCAATCATGTACTATTTTAGTTGTTTTTGGGTGTCATCTTTCTCCTTCTCCTCATCTCTTTGATCTGTCAGTTGTTGGCTGTGGTTTTAGGGTTTCAATATCACTTTCCTTTTTTGGGTCTGAAATCTTCTTCCCTTCTAGTTGTCCTCGTTTACATTTTCCAAATAAATGAATAAAAAAAATCTAGGAAAAATAGGAAAGGAGAAAAGATATATGTCGGGAAAAGTTCTCTTCTTTCTTAAATAATTGTGCGGTTGTTTGTTTATATGCTTATCATGTGTATTTCATGCTCTATTATTGTGGACTTGCTTTAGAAAATATTAAAACTTACAGTTACATTATGCACTCCTATAAACCCATGCGCCATGGAACAAGTGCCAACCTCAAGTTGGATCTCTAGATGTGGTGCATGAATGTTAGTAAAGGTACCAACACAACAATAAGTTAGATATTCAAAGGACTTTAGGACACCCCTGTCTGAGAACTCACGACTGATTTCTAACACCTTTGTGTGTAGGTTGATGATAAAAAAATAAAAAAATCTTTCAAAGATTAAAAAATCTTTTAAGAAATCAAACAATCTTCAATGATTAACATTCTTTTAAAAAAATATGTCCAAGTTTAACAATCTTTTTCAAAAGAATCAATCAATCTTTCAAAGGTTAAAACTCTTTTTTGAAAACCAAATAATCATTCAGAGACTAATGGTCTTTTCTAAAAAATTAGACAATCTTTTAATAAAATTAAAGAATCTATCAATGATTAACACGTTTTAAAAAAATATTTGAACTATCTTTCAAAGATTAAAAATACTTTTTATAAGTCAACCAACCCTTCAAAATTAAAAATTATTTAAAAAAATCAAACAATATTTCAAAGATTAAAAATACTTTTCTAAAATTCAAATACTCTTTTAAAGATTAATAATCTTAAACAACTTTTCAAATGTTAACAATTTCTTTCAAATTCAAACGATCTTTCACATACAAAAAATCTAAAATGATATCTAAAAGATTGACAAAAACAATCTCAATCAAATTCAAACAATGTTTCAAAAACTAAAAATCTCAAGTGAACTTAAAAAGATTAAAAATCTCAAATTATTTTTTCATAGATTAAAGACAAATTAATATTTCAAAGGTTAACAATTTGTTTTCATATAACATACTTTGAAACCCTGTCGAGCTAGACGATTCCTCATACATGACCGAGATGTCACTTTTCAATGTCTGATCTACCTATCAACATGGTCTTGGACTATGATCTAAAACTACACCATCCTGTATCTGTGGTCCTTGACTATGACCTAAAACTAGACCATCCCGTATATATGGTCATGGACTCTGATCTAAAATAGACTTTGTGCTTTTTGTGCCTATATCTATGGTCCTGGACTATGACCTAAAACCAAACCACAAATCACATCCAATTTCATCATCAATTTGGATATGCCAAGTCGAGGATCCCTTCCGTTTTTTTCTCACCGATTTGAAAGGGCAGGAACCCCCATGAGAAACTCATCAAACTAGGAGAAAAACAAAATATTATAGATGCTCCCAGGGTTTCAATTTGGGAATCCTATTTGACTAGGTCACCCTAGGTTGGAAAGTGATTGATTGAGCTCATTCACTAGCCTAGAAGGGGTTTAATCTTGATAAACCACTCAACCCACACTTTCCCCCTATTTTGAATAACCCTCTTGGGACACCCACCTAAGGAACAACATACATTGCTGACCTCAACAGACTACCCTATATCCTACTTCCTTATCCCATTAATTTACCCACACGTGGCATTGACAAGTACATCTCACTGTAGAATTGAATAACCATCCGTCTTGCCTAAGACAGGGACAAGTGCCATTACTTAAAGTCAATCTTAAAAAAGAAAAAAGTTGTTGCAAGTATCCTTCATCACAAGAGAATCAAGAAATGTTAAGAAGTTTTTTTTTTGAATCTCCCATACAAAGAGGGAGTCCTCTTACATTTTCAAATGACATAATGCATGTGGAAGGATTCATCCATAAGCACAAGATATTCTCTCATTTGTTGTTACACCCTGCTTTCTAATGTCGTTGATTTAGATTTTAGGATGTCATGGGAAGGACAAGAAGTTTGTACTTTACCCAATCTTATAACTGGAAGGAGTGATTGAGAGGGTCCCAGAACAATATGACCGCCAATATCGATTCTCTCACAACAAGGACATAAGATAGATGACACAGATGACGAGTCACACAAAATATCACCAACTCAACTTCCTCTACCTCAGAGAGATCTGGGATACAATGACACGTGAGGGACAAATTTAGGAGAGGATGCCATAGAAGTGGGATCTCACTTATTACCCAGTCTCCCATGACTTAGAATCTTATGAATTTGACTCCGCGAGATATTGAACAAAAAATTGTTGAAATAGCCTATTTCTTACGTGTACCAATTGAAGTATTTTGATACCATATAAATAAGAATGAGGCATTATTCAAAGGTTCAATTTCTTTCATCCTAGGTTGATTCCAATGGAATCTAAGGATTGGATCACATTGCACTTATTTTAATAAAACAAAATGTTTAAAGAAAAGAATGCCTTTTATTTTAAACTTTTATGATTCTTCTAAAAAGGAAAACCATAATTTTTGTTCATTTGGTTTATCATAAATAAATATTCTAAGCCATAATGTGCATAAAAGACAAAGTCATGCTACTTGATTTATAGGCTTCAATAGTACAAACTCATTTCACGAGGACAAGGAGAGTCTTTGTCCTATTCCTTAATAGAATGACATAATCCACCACATCATCCAAAAATCAACACAAATCTGACTCCTAAATCATCACTTAATCTTTTGTCCTCTTCCCTCATGGAACATTATGATCTGCTGCTAGAGTCCAGTATCCGGATAGAGGCAGCCCTTGAGTCAGACTTAAGATCTTCCAATATTCAACTTATACAATATGATCCTGAATCAAAATTACAAAACCTCACTATACAATTTGACTTAGACTAAGATTTTGATTTAAATTTCAAAATTTATAATGTCTTACAAATGCAAAATAATAATAGTACATGATTTTTCTTGCTGAAAAGAAAATACAACATGAAGGAAAATATGAAAGAAGACTAAGTACATATATTACTTCTTCAACTAGCATGAAAAACACTTGACCAATGGACAATGATTAATGGAAGAAGACTTAGAGTACATGTCCTCCCTACTCGCGTTTGAATGAATGGCAATGGTGGACAACTTATGACCCAAAGAAGAACTACTGGACCGCACATCCACAACTAGAGCAACATCCCAACAATGAGAGGAACTTGCTCTGAAACTTGTTAAAGAAGGATATGTAGTCTAAAATGGGTCTTCTAGGAGGTAGTTGTCCACGCATGTGGTCCCCATGAAGTTCTCACTGTGTCCATACCTGATGGGATGCTTGAACCAAAGAGTCTACGTACTGCATTTGTACCTGCATCATCCTCCTAGAAGGACAAAGTCCAACCAAAGTCACAAATCAGAGACATGAAACTCCCATGCCAAAATCTTAGTGTGACCTCAGCCCAAAAAAGTCATGAAGCCACGAGTAGCCATTGGCAGAGGAGATGGAGCATCAAGAGAAGAAGTTGCCTCAGGATGAGACGACGAATGAATCCCTACCCATAATCATCATGCTCCTTGAAAGGGTCATAATCCTTCACCCGCAAAAAATACTTGTCATGATACTATAATCAGATGAAACAAACTAGAGTGTGAACACATACTAGCATAGGGCGTCACAAACAATCATATGCCTTTGCAGAAAATAGTTTTAGCTAACCATTCACATAGTACCACCTGAGGTACTTGTTGGTGATATGTCATGAGAGCCAATGATTATTTTAATGATACATCTTGTAATTGATTTGATTATTAATAAAGGTAATTCCAGTTACTATGCTTGTTTCTACTTCGTATAATTAAAAAATAAAACAACATCCTTAGAATATATGATTCAATGACACGTGAGTTCATGTTCAAGACTTTAATCTAAGATCATGGTATGCTAATATTCTTCATTCTTATCTTAGTCCCTAGTTAGATATTATTCTGGATATTAGGACAACAATAATACATCAAGAATAGTATGTGTATTAATTGATGACTACGTCTGATCAGTCATGATACTAGATATAAAATCAAACACATAGGTACTTGTTATGAACAAGTGTAGTGGACAAACCCACCCTGAGTGTGATACATGATAGATAATAATGGCCATTAGAATCATATCTCAGTGTGACAGTGGTGATTGTGGTCCTTAGGTCGAAAGTCAATACAATCATTACATGTTGTTCAATGTGCTTTAACACTACTCAATGTGACCTTCAAAATGGTTTCTATATAGGTAGTTCTTAGGTGCATTGTGACAAGTGGATTAATGGGAGTGACATAGATGGAATTTGCCCCTCCCATTGGAGTGATATCCTGGGAACTTGATGAGTGAGACTATGAAATGCACATCCATGCTCATGTGAGTCAATATATGATATTTAGATCATGTGTATCTCAGTAGTCTACTCTAGATCAAGGAACAAAGTTTGAACGTTAAGAGGATGATTTTCCATACTAGATTCAATCTGGATATTAAAGAGAAAGAGATTATACAATCACTATAACACTAGTCACAGTAATAGGTTAAGTTGTCCTCCAACTTATCCAATTACTTGGGTAGCAATGAAGTCTTGATATATACTAGCCATTGCTTGAGAAATCATAATTTGATTATGAATACGACTACCAACATAATTTGGAGCCTACAAGGTCACACACATAGGATGTATTAGAATAGGATTATAATTGTGGACATGATTGGAAATGTTCCAAGTCAAATAATTTACTAAAATGTTTAGGTAATCTACTAGAATAATATTAGAGTATAATCTAAGTTAACTGGTTAAAATGTTTAATCCAATTAATTGGATTCAAATCGTTAATTTTATTGGCTAATCTCAAACAATTAACTAGATTCGAATGATGGAAAATTAATTATTCAGTTGATATGATTAATTAGTTAATTAATTGATTCTAGACTATTTTAATTGTCTTTTTGCCAGTCCAAGAACGGCCCATTTTAAAGGCAGTCTCGATGTTTTGTTTCCCAGGGTTTTTAGGAAATCCTGCTTCCTTTCCTCTCCTATTTATAGGGTCATGATGGCCGAATTTCAGAGACATGCACTTGTACATGTAACCTAGTTGTGATCGTCTGTAAGAGAGAGAGAGAGAGAAAAGGAGAGTGACATGTCATCAAGAAAAAGGATGCTCCTTCCCTCCATCTCAGGTAGCACGATGAGTTCCAATCCATCTGCATAGACTACATAGAGACGCCAAAGTTGAAGAGAATATGTTCATGGTGAAAAACCACTAGAGGGGGGTGAATAGGGTTTTATGGATAATTTAATAATTATTTAACTCAAACAACCAACCACAAAAATATTGGACAAGGGAACAAGGATTTAGAGTGGTTCCAACCTTAGCAAATACTAAGGCAGTCAATCCACTACCCGGTTGCTTACCCAATCGGGATTTTGAAAGAATCAAATTTTATTACCTCGCAAGGACTTTACATAAAATTACAATTCTTTCACCAAACCCTTCGGACAACCTTCACCTAGAAGTAGTTGCACCAACCTTGAAGCAGCCTTCTTGAAGTAACTTCAAGCCCCCCCCTTGAAGTAGCCTTCCTCTTGAAGTAGCTTCCCGTTGCAATAGCCTTCTTGAAGTAGTCCGAAGTCCACCTTCTCCACCGAGAAGAACCTTCTCCAATCCGCAGCCTCCAACCCTAGGAGTAACAAGGAGAATACAAAGGATAAAAGGAACAAGAAGGAAAAATAGAAATTACAATACCACTTTGCAGCTCAAGGCTTGATTTCCTATATCAAGCATTTTGATCTCCTAACCAATGTATATAGAAGTGTAATTGCTGTGGATAGAAGATGCTAGCCTATAGGACATGAAATTAGAGCAAGGAGAAGAATAGCCAATGCAAGTGTTGCTCAATTTCTCAAAACAAATTGACAGTTGCAAGTGTAAGCTCAAGTGTATCACAAGTGTAGAGTAGTGAGTTTAGGTGTCCTAAGGCATGTCCTATTTATAGGAATGACCTACAAGTGCTTAAGGACGTTCTAGACACTTTCTAGGGGGTTCTAAGTGCTTAACTAGCCGTTAGGTATACTTTAGTTGCTTTAGCAACGACTAGTTAATTAATTCTGAAAGTGATGTCAGAACTCATCTCGGTCGAGGAATTGTCGACCAAGAGTCCTACTCGGTCAAGGATTTGTCGACCGACAGACTCTCTGGAGCAAGTGTTTGCAACGTTCATCTCCAACTTCCAACTACCTTGTCAGCTGTGTCTAACGGCTACTTGGGTCTTTCTCGGTCGAGGAGTTTGTCGACCGAGAGTGTCTCGGTCGAGGAATTTGTCGACCGAGATTGACCCTGTTTCAATGTTTCAAATAAAGTGCTAAGTGTATGTATGAGTGTGCATATGTGACACTATTGAAGGGGATGACCTATCTAAGTATAGTGATTGGTTAGGGAAGATCTAACGCTTGATTTACATGATGTCTAAGTACTTGTACATTATATATTTGTACAAGTTTTACAATTGATTACATTCATGAAATTAAAGCAATTTAGCATATAGATATTCCATAATATTTGTCATCCACCTTATTCCTGCAACACTCAAGTAGCACATTAGATCGACAAGAATGAAATGTTTGTCATCATCAAAAAAAAGGGATTATACTAATGTCCAATTTAGCCAACAATCTCCCCCTTTTTGAAGATGACAAACATTTCCTAAATATAAAATAAGGAAATATAAATCATGTGAGTTTCATACCTGAAATTTACCTTTTGTAGCCATTCTTATTTTGCAAGTGGATGATGGCCAAGTTATTATGAAACTCATTCTAATTTTATGTTTGTGATTTTATATTATTTCTCCCCCTTTGTCATTTCAAAAAGATATCCATTGATATTATGACTTTGTATTTTTCTAAATTTCATGCTTTGCTCCCCCTTAAAGAGATATTCAAGTAAAATCAAGGGATTAATGCACACCAATTAATGCTAAATTTAGCCACAATTTATTTCTCAATCATTTGCAAAGGATGTTAAGCCTTGAAATGATATGAGTTCCTTCTAAGTTCATGGAATACATGTATTGATTTCTCACCCATTTTACAAGGGATGTTAAGCCCTGAAAGTGATATGAGAATCCTTTAATCTTAGAGTACATGAAAAATGTCTCTAACTAAATGCATGGGATGTTAAGCCCTGATTTGTTTAGAGAATTCCTTTAAGAACAATATATATCATATTTATGAAATTTGTAGATTTCTTCATAACCAAGAGTAAAAATACTAAGGTCATAACAAGCTTCAAATAATCAAATTTGTTTTTGTGAGCTCCCCCTTAATCTTATGATTAAATCAATTTAAAACTTCTAAGATCACAAATGATTTTTAAATTTTGATTTTGATCTTTATCAAAAGTATATTTTGAGTCAAGATACTAAGATTAAGTACAATAAAATGATGTACAAATAAGCATTTTGTCAAAGATTATTTTAGGTCGACCTTGACTTCGACCATAGCGCCCCTTGGTCAAACTTGATTTCAACCAAGAGGCAATTTCTGCAGATTTTCAAATTAATATGCATTTGTGCCATGAAATTCTACTATTTATGCAAAATGGAATCTTCACATGAGCTAAAACACAATGATCATGGCATAATAGTTATGATAGAACAGTAGTAACATAGCCACAATGCAATGATCAAGATGATAATGATCATGTGAACTAAATTTCAATATACATAGTTCCTATATAGATAAACCAAGAAATACTTAGGATAAACCAAAATAATCTCATTTATGGATTTTCAAATTTAAGACATACCATGAACATGCTTGATAAATGTTTTCAATCAAAGAATAAGGTTTGTTCAAAATCAGTCTTCATATAGCACTTTTTGTAATATGTTGAATTCATAATGTTATACTTTAATTCAAAAATTTATGATGCTAAAGATCAATATATCTTGATGAAAAGATGGTCTCCAAGATTCATTCTTGATTTTGCATGTTAAATCAATCATTAATAACAAATTTATAGCAAACTAGATGAATTTAAAACAGGTTCAGCAGATTTATTGCAGATTTGAAAGCAGTAACCTGTTCGGTCGACGATTTCTCGACCGACAATGTTTCTCGGTCGAACAGTTTCTCGACCGAGAAAGTTTCTGTACTGTTTCAGAACTGTTTTCAGTAATTGTAAAATAAAAATATGAAAGTGGAAACTCAATTGTGTTGAGATATTGACATTTGTATATCAAGAATCAGTTTAGGTCAAATCTCAACTAGTCAAATTCAAGCTTCTAAGTTTTAGGAACCCAAGCTAGATCATCATTTCTTTTCTTGTATGGGCATGAAAAAGAGTAGTGTCCAAGACGCAAACAATAATGCCAACTAATAGAGTCAATCTCATTTCTCTTTCTAGGAATTGAGTTGTTCTTTGGTACATACATGGATTGATTCTTTAGCACTTGTGTCCTTCTCTAATTAGGTTTTTGATAAGATTTTCCCTTAGTCTTATAACCTAGTCCTCTCCTTCCAATTTGACGATAAGGATCATTTAAGATATTATCAAGAATGTTATTGTTACTCAAGCTACTCACTTTTTGTTGTAACTTCATAATCTCATCCATTTTCTTCTTGATATCTAATTTTGCTTGATCTAGATTAGATAACAAAGAATCTCTTTCTTTCACAATAATATCATAATCTAGATGTGTACACAAAACAGGTTGTTTTTGAAGATCATTTACTTGAGTTTGCAAGTTTAACTTTTCAAGGGAAAGAAGATTACAATTTGCTTCTATGGATTTCAGCTTAATATCATAATCTTCAATAGCCTTTTTGAGATCTTCATTTTGAGATTTGAGAGCAAGAAGTTTAGCATTTAACTCATCATTTACTTTATTTGATTTCTTAAATTTCTTCTTGCACTCAATATATTTCTCATGTATATCTTGAAGACTAGAAATTAGATCTTCTTTTGGTAGATCAAAAAGACTTACCTCTTCTTCTTCTTCTTCATTTGTTGTAGCAATAAGACATTCTACTTCTTCTTTTCCATCATCACTATCATCACTTGAATCATCCCATGCAGCTTTATATGCTCTTTCTTTCTTTCTTTCTTTCTTTCTTTCTTTCTTTTTGTGAGATGATTTCTTCCCTTTCTTGAGTTTTGGACAATCACCTTTCATGTGTCCCTTTTTGCCACATTCAAAGCACCTGGAAGAAGAAACACTAGAAGTTTTGTTAGTTTTAAAACTTTTATGCTGCTTACCGTTTACAATGAGAGTTTCTTCTTCACTATCATCTTCACTTGTGTCATGACTAATCTTGGTTGATGCTTTGAATGCAATGTCCTTCTTTTTCCCTTGTTGAAGTTCATGTTCTCGTCTTTCTTCCTCTTCTAAAGTTGCCTCATGAGCTTCTAGGTTGCCAATGAGTTGTTTCATCTTTAGTCGGGTGAGGTCATTTGCTTCTTCAATGGCCATCACTTTAGGCTTGTACTTGGGAGGAAGAGATCTAAGGATCTTTGACACCTGGTCTTCTTCACTAATTACTTTGCCTAAAGCATTCAAACCATTTATAATAGAAGAAAATTTTGCATACATTTCACTAATAGATTCATTTTGATCCATACGGAACTGTTCAAATTTCTGTTTAAGCATTCCAATTTTAGAATTCTTAACTTGCACGGTTCCTTCATAAGTTATAGAAAGTCTATGCCAAATTTCATAAGCTGTTTCACAATTTGATATTCTATTAAATTCTCCGACTAAAATTGAACAATAAAGTATACTTACAGCCTTTGCATTCATTTGGGCAGACTTTACCATATTAGTGTCCCAAGCTGCATATTCCGCTTGAGGAAGTTCGTAGGGAGTTGACACCATCCTCCATAGATCCCAACTAATCCCTTGGAAGTAAAATTGCATCCTCCTTTTCCAGTAGGTGTCGTTCGTACCATCAAATGCAGGAGGCCGAGCCACAAGTGTTCCTTCAAGGTTGAGGTTGTTGAGCAACCCATCACCCATTCTTCAAGACTTGGTTAGAGTTCCTTGAAGCCTGCTCTGATACCAATTGAAAAACCACTAGAGGGGGGTGAATAGAGTTTTATGGATAATTTAATAATTATTTAACTCAAACAACCAACCACAAAAATATTGGACAAGGGAACAAGGATTTAGAGTGGTTCCAACCTTAGCAAATACTAAGGCAGTCAATCCACTACCCGGTTGCTTACCCAACCGAGATTTTGAAAGAATCAAATTTTATTACCTCGCAAGGACTTTACATAAAATTACAATTCTTTCACAAAACCCTTCGGACAACCTTCACCTAGAAGTAGTTGCACATACCTTGAAGCAACCTTCTTGAAGTAACTTCAAGCTCCCCCTTGAAGTAGCCTTCCTCTTGAAGTAGCTTCCCGTTGCAATAGCCTTCTTGAAGTAGTCTGAAGTCCACCTTCTCCACCGAGAAGAACCTTCTCCAATCCGCAGCCTCCAACCCTAGGAGTAGCAAGGAGAATACAAAGGATAAAAGGAACAAGAAGGAAAAATAGAAATTACAATACCACTTTGCAGCTCAAGGCTTGATTTCCTATATCAAGCATTTTGATCTCCTAACCAATGTATATAGAAGTGTAATTGCTTTGGATAGGAGATGCTAGCCTATAGGACACAAAATTAGAGCAAGGAGAAGAATAGCCAATGCAAGTGTTGCTCAATTTCTCAAAACAAATTGACAGTTGCAAGTGTAAGCTCAAGTGTATCACAAGTGTAGAGTAGTGAGTTTAGGTGTCCTAAGGCATGTCCTATTTATAGGAATGACCTACAAGTGCTTAAGGATGTTCTAGACACTTTCTAGGGGGTTCTAAGTGCTTAACTAGCCGTTAGATATACTTTAGTTGCTTTAGCAACGACTAGTTAATTAATTCTGAAAGTGCTGTAAGAACTCATCTCGGTTGAGGAATTGTCGACCGAGAGTCCTACTCGGTCGAGGATTTGTCGACCGACAGACTCTCTGGAGCAAGTGTTTCAACGTTCATCTCCAACTGCCAACTACCTTGTCAGCTGTGTCTAACGGCTACTTGGGTCTTTCTCGGTCGAGGAGTTTGTCGACCGAGAGTGTCTCGGTCGAGGAATTTGTCGACCGAGATTGACCCTGTTTCAATGTTTCAAATAAAGTGCTAAGTGTATGTATGAGTGTGCATATGTGACACTATTGAAGGGGATGACCTATCTAAGTATAGAGATTGGTTAGGGAAGATCTAACGATTGATTTACATGATGTCTAAGTACTTGTACATTATATATTTGTACAAGTTTTACAATTGATTACATTCATGAAATTAAAGAAATTTAGCATATAGATCTTCCATAATATTTGTCATCCACCTTATTCCTGCAACACTCAAGTAGCACGTTAGATCGACAAGAATGAAATGTTTGTCATCATCAAAACAAAGGGATTATACTAATGTCCAATTTAGCCAACACATAGGACGTCAAAGAGGATTGTCCGTACATACAAGGAGCGACACACACCACCATGTAAAGGGGATGTCACTAGACTTGCTATGTGACAAAGCATACCTCATGCACCCTTCTCCTGAATACGTCGTTGTCAATGACATCGGCTAGTAGGATACATGGAGATTTTTAATTATTATTTTCACTATGCTTGTTGCCTCAACAAAACCTAACAATACTCACTATAGTCACATGACCATACATCATCTAGCAAAACCTGATTTATCCTTGGACCTGAGGGAACCAATCCAGTAAGAGTGATAAAGGGAATGTGCCATCTACTAGCCCACTAAGAAGCAACCCACTCACCCATGTACGAGATACTCCTAGAAGGTGACTAGAACTAAATCTGATAGGAAACTAGAAACAAGGCTTCAAAGTAGGCTACACATGATGTCTTTGCCAACTCACACTGAAACTTGGAGAAGATACTAAGTTGGACCTGGTAAATAACAAAAAAGTAAGAAGTCAACTAAAGTGAATATATACAAGATCATATAACATTAAAGTACTACACATATCTTTATAGAAATCATTGTCCCAAGTTTGCCTCTCCTTTTCTTATGATACCTGAATACTACATGTGACCCAATGGCGATCGGTATGGAGGGAAGCATGCAAATATCCCTCATGACCGCTCAGTGTAACGAGTCTATTGATCCAGAAGTTCTCATAGACCCAAAGTTATGGAACAAAAATCAATGAAATCACTCGCTTCAAAGATTTTGAGCCAAACATGAGATTACATGTGAATGACATATCACAATTAGGCCCACAAAGCTGCTACAACTCTTGGTATCCCTAATAGTTTCCTTTTTAGAGAAGTCACCCACAAGACATCTCCTCAAACTTGTTAGTAAGCATGTATACACACTTCCACCCTAGTCAAAAGAAGAAACTACATCCAAATATAGCAAAAGGAGAACCGCTTGATCTCTTCTCTATTTATAGCATCGTTACCAAATAGGAAACCAATGATCACCGTAAATACAAACACCTTAACCTTCAAAGAAGTGTACAAGGGGTCAGTGGCACCCTGTCCCCCCCTCCTATAGAAAATGGTTGCAAACAACTAGGTGAAGTTGACTTCATATCTGGAAGCCATCTCGATTCCATCAGGGTTCACTCCTACTATCCAACAAGGTGATACCGTCTCCACTCACGTCTATGTGGTAAACTATTAGCAAAATCACATTCATAGAATATTTGAATAATGTTTTCAGAATCGTTTTCACATGACAAACACCTGGGAGCAATATGTATACCATACCTCTACAGATGATCAAGAGTAGGAAGTTTGCCTAAGAACATTTTCCAGGCAGTCATTATGTAACTTCTCGCATGATCAAACCTCCACAACCATTTAGCCCAGTTAAGCAAGGAAAACTCAGGCCTAATAATGTTTCAGGCACTTTTCAGTTATAAAAAGGAAGAACTGAAGAACCATTATTGCTGATCGAATCCTTGTCAGATAGCTGGATTCCAGCTTTGTAAATACACTCCCTAATCTTCCTAGAACAATCTTATTATTGTTGCTAATATCGCTCTATGTCATTGGTTTTTATTTTCTTAGCAACCGACACTGGATCTATGTCATTGATTTTAGCTTACCTTAAAACTAACACAGAATGTCCTTAATTCTAGTGTCACCTACTTAGGTGTCGGTACAAAATTAACGTTGTAGTTCTAATTTACTGATGCTATAGATGTTGTATGTACTAATGAACCTTGCTTAAAAGATACAAACTATTGAAGCTCATTTTTTCTCACTCAGTCGAAATTTATGCTTAATGTTAACTCCCTGGATAATTAGGGAGTCCACTTCCACATTTCTATACATTTTCCTACATTTTATAAATTTACACCCTTTTCTGCCTTTTCATATTTTCACCTATTTAATTCAATAATTATCACCCACTTTTATCCAATTTAGGACTTCTCGAATAGAAATATTATTTCCATGATTCAAGTGTAATTTGCCCGTCAATTCTCTTATATATGCCTTTTTCATAAATTTGCCCAGTTGAAATATCTTGAATAAAATGTTCATTTTCTCCCACATAAATTCAATTGCTGTTTTCTTTGATAGCTTTGTACTGGCCTTACTACGCCCAGACTTGACGAATCTTTCCAAGAACAGACAGATAGAAAGCACAGATGGAGACATGGGAAGACATACTCTAAAAAAGAAAGAAGGATTATGATTACTTCTGAAACTGGCAGTGGAACAGACCATTATGAAGGATAGTCCTAAATTATCCTTCATACATTATTTTATTCACTTTATAAAATTTGTGAATCTATCATATTTTCTTCACAAAATTCCTAAAATAATTGAAAAATTAGGAAACAAGTTGTATCTATACATGGAGGATTGAAGCGATCTGTGGGTGACATGTGGCCATCATCATGATCCACGTGCCTAACCTATGTGGTACATCTCCATGTTGTGCCAACACTTCTACAAGATTCTTTTTAGAATCCTGAAACCTAAAAAATTACCTAGAAATACCCCATCATATCCAATGTATTCAGGGCCCCTTTCAACTCTCCTAAAGCTAGAGAGAGACTATATCCTCTTTAATTTTTTGCATTATTTGTGACCATAGGATCCTTCCTCTAACACCACTTGCCTCTTACACCGTAAAGTTGCAAACAGTAATTAGGCCGTGCTTCTAACTACTAGTTTTAGTTATTGATCTTCACCGCTCTTAATTGTTTTTATATGTTCATATCTTCTTAACTAATAACATAATTGTTTTACCTATCCCAACTTATCTAATGATAAATACAAGATCTTGCTCTTAATCTATATCATCTCACCATCTTCTAATCTTCCTACAAATCAGTCCTAACTACAAGTGAGGGATCTCTATTGTGGGAGATCCTGAAGAGATCAGTACACCAATACACCTAAAAATTAGGACCTTTAGGGCTGTGATAGGAAGGGCACAAACATCTTCATCCCCAAAGGATCACTAACACTAATAATAAAAAACACTATTTTTGTCTCTTTTGTTGTCGTTTCTTCTTCTTTTTTATCAACCTAAAACCACTGCCTTTTCAAAATGCTTAGAAGTAGTTCAATATCAGTTTACTAGGAAAGATGGGCAGGTGTAAATCCTTCCTCATAACAAGATTGTTGAATATGAAATTTTGGTCATGTTTTATTTTACATTCTCTCTTTTTGGACTCGAATGCCATATTTATTTTCAATCATGGAATTTCTAAAGATCAATTATGTTTTTTCCTTGTTTTATTGAGAAATGTTATGGCGACTCCAATCTCATACTTTATTTTTTTCTGTGCGACTACCAATTTAAGTTTCACTAAGAAAGATATGTATTGGAGACATATTTTTTGGGCATAATGCAATATATTTCTTATGATATAAGGAACAATTAAGGTAGAAATGAGAACAACTTTTGCTTTATCAACTTCAATCCTGATTTTGGATACTTGATGTTCAAGCACAATACCCTCAGGAACCATGAAATGACTTTTCTCCCAAGAAAGCACCAGGTGGAATTTTACATACAACAATAAAGTTTTTAAAGAAATTATCAAAAAACTTCTCAGAAACTAAATAATAATCCATAAAATCTTCCAGGGTGAGTCAAGCATGTCAATAAAGATAAAGGTCGCACATCTCTTAAATGTAGATAGAGCATTGCAAAAGTTGAGTGCCATCCTCCTATATGCAAATATCCCACTTGGACATCTGAATGTGGTATTTTCTTGGTCAACTAGATGGTTGGATATCGAGAACAACCATCAAGAAAACAAAAACTCTTTGTTTCACCAATATTTCAAGAATGTGGTCAATTAAGGGCAACAAGAATAATCTTTCTTGGTCCTTGCATTTATTTTTTTTGTAATAAAAAAATATTCTCCACTTATACCATTGTGTCACCGGTACTAGCTCGCCATCATCATTTGGTGCAATGGTGATCCCAACCTTTTTGACCACATCCTGAATGTGACTCACCCAAGAACTATTAGACATTCGATATATGACACATGCATCAAGGATCTTCATTCCTCTTGAGTAACAACCCTTTTACCTTTAGATTCAATCTTCTTTGCATTTTATGACTTGAGGTGCATAATCCTCTAATAAATGTGGTGCACAAAAATAGATGAATCAACACCTCTTAAATCAGTAATGGGCCACCCAATGGCCTCAACGTTTCTTCAAAATAGAAATAAGAGCATTTTCTTGGTCTAGAGAAAGGAGAGAATAAATGATCACTGGGAGGGTGTCATCTGGACCAATGAAAAGTATATTTTAGTCCTTTGAGAAGTGTTTTCAAATCAAGGATGGGAGGCTATTCAATAGATGTTTTCAAGGGTCTAGCTACCATAGAAGGTATATGTTTTCTAGAAGCCACTATCACAACTTCCTTGATTTCCTCAAGTGTTTCTTCCTAGAATTCAATGATGGGTTCTAATTCCCTACCCTTTATAACAGTCTCAATTCATGAGGGTAGGCATTATTCCACAACCTCATCAAGACATTCAAGCAAATAGAAATCCTCATTAGTATCACCATTGACCTCAACTTTGGCAGAAGACTTGAAAATATTTAATCTGATCTTCATGTGCATGAATGTCACAAACATTGTACCCGTCATCACATGAATAACAATGTTAGCAGTATCTAGGAATGGCCACCCCAAAATTATGAGGATATTACTACTATTTTGCTCAATGTCAAGAATAATAAATCACCTAGAAAAATGGAAAAAGTATTATCATCATTTCTCACCAACACATCAATACTCTGCCTATTGGAACCTTAACTGATCTATCATCCAACTAAAGAGTGCAATTAGATGGATTTAGCTATCTTAAACCAATATCAATTTGCATATGGTACTACATTAAGTTCACACTTGGCCCTAAGTCATAAAGGGGTGGCACAATGTGATGACCACCGATATTGCAAGGGAGGATAGGGGATCCAATATATCTTCTTTTCTTTGGAACAACATGTTGTAGAATTGAGCTCACTTGTTCAGTGAGCTTCACCTCTTGGAACATGCTCCCTACAAACTTTTTGTTGTTTGTGAATTATTACTTGAGGAGTTTTGCATGTTATGGTATCTGCTTCATTGCATCCAAGAAAGGTAGATTGATGTGTACTCAATTAAACCTATCAATGATGTCCTCATCCTACTTTTGCTTCCTCTAGGAAGGAGAAGGCTCATCTAAGGCATCAAGGAAAGGGAGTTCCTATACAATAGGATCAACATTTGTAATTTTATCATTTCTTTGAAAGACAATAGTAGTGCATGGTGGCATTGTATTGTTTAATATCACTGCATCACTACTCGATATCATAGTATCATCAACCATTGACTTCATAATATCGAATATGTAATCCATCACACCCTACCTCGTCCTCTCAATGGTCTTGCCACTTCTTAATGTAGTAACAACCTCCACATGCTCCTGAGAAGAATAAAGTAGGAGGAGCATACAATTGTTTCTGTGGTGGTTGTGAGGGTGGATATGTGGGTAGACATAACATTGGTGAGGATGTGATGGAGGATATGGTGGAGGAGTGAATTGGAGTGATGCTGGAGTTTGGTAGGGCTTCTACACATGGGCATGCCCATGTTGAAGAGGAATGACTTGGTGGGTTTGATGAGATGGTTGAGAGGGATTGTAGTTGAATGGTGATTGTGGTGGAGGAATGGGTGCATATGAATTTTATGGTTCTAGGTGTCAATGAGGTGGTAGCACTTGCACTTGTGTGTGTGTGGGGAGTGGAATATGGGTTTTGAGGGGTATCCAAAAATCCACTAAAGTTGTATAGATTTCTAATGGATTGTGGCTGAAATTTTCCTTCCACATGGAGAGAAATACCAAGGACATATGTTCCCTTCCTTGCTCAAGTCTACTAATGTTTTTATCTTTATTAGACATCTTTTTCTTAACATAATGAAATGCATGTAGCTTAGAAAGAACTTCCTCTTCAAACCTCAAACTATAGCTTGGAACTTGTAGTTGGTTATTATAAGTGTGAAGGGCCTTCACTTCTTCACTGAAACATTCAATATAATTGATAGAATGTTTAGAAGCTTTTCCCACTTGATACTTCATCATGTTTGTCATTTCAACAAGAATCTTTATTATTTGTGATCTTGAATAATTAGGTGTAATTCAACCTATCCAATCTTAAGGGCTCAATTGATAAGGGAATAGGTGTAATTCAATCAAAATCACACTAGTATGGGTCTCTAGGAGTGATCCCTAATGTACTTAGCGGAAAGGGTGGCACGGAGTGTAGGAGAAGGGTATTTCACCACAATTTACACTCCATCCAACCTATACACATGCTCTTTTCTAAGAACATTAAGTGAGGCACTACTAGCCACTTTGGTCTCACACTTAAGGGTATATATGGATATGTAGGAGGAGAGGTATCTAGATAAGGATCCCCTTGTTGGACTTAGGAGCTTTTTTGTAAAAAGCCACATATGCACCTTTCTCCTAGACTTAGGTATCAATCACCATAGCAGAAGATGAGAAAATAAGATAGACACATAAAGATAACATTTTCAAATGAAATTATAGTGCTTACAATAATAATTTCCAAACACGGTATCTAAGCATTATTTATTCCCCTCAAACAACCCATAAAGGGATCTTAGCTACTCATGACAATGGAAAATACAAAGATGGAGAAGAAAGAGATAGAAGAATCTATAGAGCTAAAAATAGTGGATGAAATCTTTCTCTTGAGCAGCTACATGCTTGAGAACTCCCCTCATCCAAGGTGAAATGTCATGCAAATGGAATGGATAGTGGTGAAAACAATAAGAGTTAAGGTTTTGGGTTGTATGGGGATGAAATGGAAGTGAAGTGAGGTAGATAGGTGGTAGGGGTGAAATGAATGCTCAAGGAAGCATACCCCCTTCTCCCAACCATCACTAATATTTATATAGTGGTGGGGGAAGCATAGCGTTGAGTGGGGGTGGTATGGTAAAATAATAGTGGGAAAGGAGTAGGGTTTGATAGGTAGAATAGTTTTTTTGGGTAGATTGATCATGGTGAGTGAGTGTGAGAATGACATAGTGGTAGAATATCATCATGATGTGGGTGTAAAATGGTTACATGAAATATGTGTTTTGTAATCAGGTTATCATAGCCATGGTGGGCTTAAGGTAGCACAATCATGGTGGGTTCCACGACTATGATGGGAAGTTGAGGATAGATTGTACTTTGGAGAAGGGTCACTCTGAGGACCAACTGCCACAATTTTTCTAAATAGCACTATTGTTCTATTCATTGGGCACCATGATCGATCTGGTGAGAATTTTCGCAGTGGTTGAGTGTCCTAGGGTAGCTTCTTTTTGATGTGGAGTCAATGATTTTTGCTTCTATGGAACAACCACGCCAAGTTACCACAGCCATTTTGGGGGCTTTAGCCTACACTTTATTCTTGAACTTGTTCATTCATGGAGTTTTTACTTCGAAATAATTTTTGATCACTTAGGGTAGACTAGGAGTGATGTTGGCTTCATTAAGACTCTTCCAAGTATGGAGAAACCCTATATTCAACCTCAAACTATCCTTTCCATCAAGTATTGCTCAAAGTACCTAAAAATCATGCAAATAGCATCCATAAGTGCATTTCTCATAAAATACCGATTATTGGAGAATGATTTCATTATGAAACATATAAATGTGAATAATGGGAAATATGACACAATATTAAGACATAATTAAGGACTTCATCAAATCTCCTTGTCAACCTCACACAAATAGAGTATCTGAAGAAACAAAAAAGAACCTTATTAAAATAATAAAAAAGACTATTGAGTACACTTCAAAGTGGCACGAGTAGCTGCCATTGGCTCTTTGGGCGTATATGTCATCCATTCATACTTTGATAGGGCCACACCTTACTCCTTCATCTATGAAACCAAGGTTGTTTTATTAGTCGAGGTTAAAGTTCCTTTCTTATGCATACTCCAATAAGTAGTCATCCCCAAAGCAAATTGGATCTAAGATAGTGTCTATTGTCTATATATGATCAAAGAATGAAGGCTCCACGCCTTGTGTCATGTACAATTTTGTAAAATGTGGATGTCTTGATCCATTTCTAAGAAGATGCACCCTTGAAATTTCTAGATAGGTGACTTGGTGCTAGTATATATCTCAATCCAGACACTTAAGGAAAACTCAACCCAAAATGGGAGGGACCATACATATTACATGAGGTTTACAACATTGGATCCATGCAAATCCAAGATATGGGTGATGCCATCTGTATGTTACTACTCAAAACTAGTAATGTCAAGAGATATTACATCTAATGATAGGGAAACTGCATAGGAACACATACCAAAACAATGTTCTAAACCCCTTATCAACTAACCATGATAATCATAGGTCATTAGATAATACAAGGGTTAACTCATATAATCCTTGAGACTGAGGCAGAATGTTCCATGACTTCCACATCATCCCCATCCCTTCACAAACAAGAATTGATAAAAATATCCACTATTAAATTTTATTCTAATCCACATAACTTAAATAGGATTTGGGTGTGCTCACAAATAGGAAAGAAGACAAAAGTGATTGATTCTCCACCCTTCACAAGGTGATGATGAACCCAGCCAATTTAAAGGAATACCACAAAGGATTTAGCCACTGGTATATTTTATCCATTATCTAAGAAAGGTAAATCTTCCACTACATATTACACCCAATAGTAACTGAGGAAATAGGGGGTCCAATAACCAACGTCCTCTACACAAGTGTGGACAGTCTAAATGTTTTTGTGATCCTCATAATTCCAACCCACAAGAGGTTCAAATTTGGGAAATCCCCATTCATTATGCATTCTAAAACCTCAACTCCATCCTAAGGTCTAGAGCGCCACTATCCATGAAATATGTGCTTGTGACAGTGCACACCAGTGGCTATTGAAGAAAAGAATCATAATTTCACACGACTTAAATGACTAGGGAGGAACACACTTCCATCCTAAGGATGTGAGTACCATTTTCAAAAGGTTTTAGTTGATGATGATATGAATCACTATAAAATGTTTTTGTGACTGAGTGTAATCCAAAAAGAGACTACAAATGATGTAGACCTACAACAAAAAGTTTCCTTGAGCTAGATTGGAACTAAATTGTTGTCTCTTCCCCAGAAGTGAACACTCATTCTATGGGAAATTCAAGGTAGAAAGGACATCCACCCCTATATAGGACCACACTACTCGTCACTATTACTGGTTGTGGGTCTAATGGAGGAAAGTAGGTAAAACACATCCACCCATTCTCAAATATTCACCACCATATCACTATCATATTCTATGTCATCATGGGTTTCCTTTCTTGGATGATAGGTTGTTATTACATCCACGAGTTCTCATATGTTACATAAATTTGGAAATAAAGTACAAAATCAAATGTGTTATGTGCAAGGAATGCATCCAAAAGAAAAAGATAGCATCAAATTAAAATAAAATAACTAGTGGACAAAACTCTATGATGATGAGTAAAATATCAAAAGATAAGGT